>JARFJA010000001.1:42187500-42405000 GCA_036326145.1 Rhagophthalmus giganteus | reverse complement strand
ACTTAAAACAATCGTATTTTGGATAATTCGGAGGTATTTCAAAAATATTTTAGTCCGGCATAAAGATTGGGAGCCATATTTCACAATTTTGTCTTCTTTTGTAAATTATTTTCATTGTATTTTTTTAAGACCTTCAATGAATTAATATTAATTCTCACCATAGGTTTATGTACCTACATATTTCAATCATTTACAAAACAAAAATAATCATTTAATAATTTGTAGGTACACTTTTTTTATAAATTGTTTTCATTAAATTAACGCGGTATTAAAAACTCCCATTAAGTATTAATAAATATTCAGTTACATTACCTAGAAAATTTATATGAAAGTTTTTATGTTAATGTTGATGTGTTAACATTACATTAATTAAAATGTAAATTATTATGTAATTGTTTGGGCAGATTTTTAATATTATAATATAAAATATAATAGCCTTCCCTTTGCCTATTTAATTAATTTAATTTAAGTACCTACATTAATTTAATATACGTTCTGTAAATACATATTAATGATAAAAATTTTAGAACTTCAAACAAAAATAAACCGCCTTTTCTAATTAAATAAAATCGTTAAACATTTCGAAAATACCATTTAAAATCGCTAATTTTATTATAAAAACAAGTAACTGTTGAGTATCATTTACTGCAGTAATAATCGTATCTTGTATCTTCAAGGCTTTTCCGATTTCTTTCTCAAGTTTCTAAAATAAACATTAGTTGTCACATTTAAAACATTTCTAATTTCCATAGGTATTTAAATTTTTTTATATTAGTAATACTATGTTTATTTAAAACATGTAAACAAAGTTGGTGATTGACTTACCTTTAAACGATTAAGATAATCCGGCAATCGAGTTTCCTGTTTCGTAATTATTTACATGAACACGTAAATCGTATTTTAATTCGATACTGTCACAAATATAAAGTCAATAAAACAAACAGCACTTCACCGACTAGTACACTTCAACACCCGCATCTTGGGCTCGACTGTTCCAACTGTTAGATCGAATTTACCTCGGTGTACATACGGACGGGAGTCTACGATATTGGGTTTGTTGATAAACGTTAGTTTAGTGGTAGGTGGCAGTACAGGACAAGTGCACATAATGTTTTAAAGTATAAGACTTTGCTAACAGTTCGCTTATATTTCGCCAGGTGGAAATTATTGTCGCGCTTGCAAGTTATAAAATAGAATACTCGATAAATTGCATCTCTTTCATAAGTTTTTCATTCCCGATTGTAAAATGTATGATATAATGATAAAAATCTTTACTTCTTAAGAAAAATGGTGATTTGTAAACGTTTTTTTATCACATTTTTGAATGTTATATCTTGGTCCTCTGCGACGTAAAAACTAGTAAACGTTTTGTAAATACAATTTCAGGAAATGTTGAATAGTTTATAACACATTGCACTTAATAAATTTCGTGTTTGATGAATAGAAATGTAGAAAAATCAATTTTTATTAAAATTTTTACTACGTTCTTTTAAATCAAGGTTGGCAAGGGTTGTGGTGTTGTTAAGGCTTTTACTTAAATGGAAAAACCTAAATGGAGTAAAGTCGTCTAATATAGCCTACCAAAATTCAAACTTATGTCAAAGGAAGAGAAATTAAGATTTTAAAGAGTTCTTGATCTCCAATGAACAAGAAAATAGTTTTTCTTTTCTTTATTGCAAACGTCCAGAAATGGGAATTTTAGAATTTCTTGCTGTTTTAAACCAGTTTAGAAGCACAGTTTCATTGTATTCAATTTAGGCTATTCTTTAATAATTTCACGTGCTTTTTAACTATTTGTTTTTTTTAAATTACTTAATTAAAAAATTAAAACATTTGAATTTTAATTATAATTACAAAAATTATTCTTTAAATGTAATTGTGGACTATTAGAAAACCTGATGTAAAATTTGAGTTATTTTCAAATGCAACCGAAAATACAAAATGTACTTATGTTCTGATTTACAGCCTTAAATTAATTTAATATGAAAAATAGAGATTTACAAATTTATAAAGATTACAATACAATAATTAGGTACTTATAACAAATTAGAGTAAACATACTAGGTACATATTTTTTATTTCAACTTATTTTACTTAACCTGATTGTGAGTTACCTATATCTACTTACATGTATGTACTTATAAGCATATACAACAATAATCCAATATAATTTCCATGAAATATTTAATTAAATGCAATTATTCTTTTACGAGCCAAATATCAGAAGTGCAGTCTCCACCTGGGTACCTGAAAATTACCGATGGTTAACGATTAAATTCTTATATAATAAAAAATAATAATAATAATAATATATATATATATATATATATATATATATATATATATCTTAGGCCGCGGTCAGAATAGAAGCGACATCGGCTGATGATTAATGATGATCAGTGATGGTGATTGAAAAACTGGCCTTCGGCGGGATAATAGTCAATAATGCTTGCTTTCTATGCCCCAAAATATATTATACAGGGTGTTTGGTTCACCGACGTATATCCGAAAGGAGGTGGTAGGTGAGTCGGTTTGGAACTTATTTAACCAAAAATACCTTTATACAAAGTGTCACGGTTTCTGAGATAAAGCCAACTTTGTGATTTTATTAAATATTTTGTTTTATCACATGTAGAGTGTATCAAGTGATTTTATTTGATAGAACAGATATCAAAGACTACTAAAATAAAAGTTACAAGAAATTAAAAGTTTGCAGTTGTGTCTAATTAAAATTAATCATACTAAAACTGCAGTAATTTAATAAAATCACAAAGTTGGCTTTATCTCAGAAACCGTGACACTTTGTATAAAGGTATTTTGGTTAAATAAGTTCCAAACTGACTCACCTACCACCTCCTTTCGGATATACGTCGGTGAACCAAACACCCTGTATATATATATATATATATATATATATATATATATATATATATATATATATATATATATATATATATATATATATACTTACCTCATTTGATGAGGAAGAATGGGTCCATCGGGACCTTCTTGAAAATCGACGAGAAAATTCTTATCCAATTCCATTCCACCATTTTCAACATCTACATTTAATTTGACCAGAAATCCACCATGGATGGTACTATCGGGATAAAACTGACGATCCCATGGAGAAAACAGGCTCGAACTAACGTATAATCTTTTGCCATCCAACGATAACTGCAACATCTGTGGAGAACCATATAAACGCTTTCCATTGATGTAAACTGGATCAGGGGAGCAATCCAGTTCGGGATCATCGATAACTTTAATATTCGAGTCGCTTAGAATGGATCCACCCAGAAATACTTGGCCTGTAATGTTATAATAGTTTAATCGGTTTAATGGTTAAAATACTTCGGGTACTAAAAACGCGACACCTAAATTAAAATTTGTCAGTGGACCACATGCATGAAATTTTTGGACGTCGGTTTTATTTATCAAATATCTCACCAAAAGGTTGCATTGTCATCGATGAACTTGTAATTGGATAAAATTTGACAGCAGAGATTTAAGTTCGATTTACATATTTATATTTCAAAGTATAGCAACAAAAAACTACAAGGTAACCAACCCAACGAAATTGCGGGGATGCATTTTAAATGAGTCAATGCCGGTATCTCTGTTGTGTGGCAATGATTAGCTGTAAAGTATTGCGCTGCGATGCGGCCCGCTTCGCCCCGGCATAATGTACGCTTACCGTAAGACAACAAAAACGAGAATTATTTTAATTTTATAGAATTCTTGAGTGACATTTGACAAAATTGACCTCAAATTTTATGGTCGGACTATAAAATTATTCGACAATTCATATTCACCGTATCTTTTTAGGTTAGAATTGAAAAATTACACAAAACTAATTCAAAAGAATTCTAGTTAACTGGTTAATAAAACTTCAAACCATCAGCAAAATAAAACTTGGAAATATGATTATTTTACAATATGTAACTATCATTTAAGCATTTAATACGAATAAATACAATATTCGATTAAAAATTTAGATTAAATATCTAAATAGTTTTAATTTTGTATTTTATACATTTTTAAATTATAAACTAGCAGATTGCAATATAAAAAGCAATCAAATGCAATCCTTTTTTCAATAATTAAAACGATATCGATTTAAATAAATTTTATAAACAGATGATATTCTATATTTGCAGTTAAATTATTTTAAAATTTAAAAATGCTGAATTTACAAAAATTATTACAAAAAACAATTTTAATGTAACCTAATACTTAATAAATTAATCTAAAGCCATTATTTAAACTAAAAAGTCATTAAAACTCATACATTTCTATTAACTAAAATTCATAAACTTAAATAACTGTTACATAACTAAATATAAATTTATTGTTTTATAATGCTTTCTATGTAATTAATATAAATGTATTAGTTTAAATTTTGAAATACTTTAAAAATTAAATGAAATTCGAGATTTTATGGACATTTGAGTAATTGTTCACATTAAATATGCTTCAATACTATAAATTAATCATCATATAAGTATTAAGAATATTAATTTTAAAATAATAATATTTTAAAATAAACCTAAATTTCAATAATGAAATTCTCACAAATTACTCTGAAATAATATTCTAATGAATTCATTGAAGTATTAAAAACTGTTATTTTATAAAACTAATATAAAATATAATTAACCGAAATTATATTTGCCAATGTTCAAAATTGTTTTCATAAACAAAATTTTCAATAAACTTCTTAATTGAAAAAATTTTTATGATTTAATTTAGTTTTCATAAAATTATAGCTATAATTAATAAAACTATGGGTAAAAATTTGGTATAATTAAAATAATTTTTAAAATTCTAATGTTTTTAATTATAATTCAATAATTTAATCTGAATGTTATTGTACATAAATTGTTGTAAATTAAATAATTTAAATCTACATTAAATCAACTATCAAGATTAAGCATATATATTAAAATAATAAAAATGATTTTGAAAAGAAAATTTTATTTAGTTTAAAAATTAATATTGAAATTCGAGTTTAAATTTGAAAAGTTTAAATTGTTGTTTAACTTTGTTTCATACTATGTTGTCATATCTTTTTTGTAATATTCTGATATATGTCGCGTCAGAATTATTTAATAATAAAATGTTATTACTAATTTTCTTTTTTTAATAATAAATTATATGCATTTATTCAAAAATTAATGTAAATGCTAACTTATTTAATTATAAAATTTTAGTTTAATTTATAAAATTAATAAAATTCTATTCAATAAAATTAAAATTTAAAATGTTATGGTTTCTATTTGAACATGTTTAATTTATTTTACGATACAACTTACTTAACTTTAACGGTTATGACAGGTTAATTTTAATTAAATAAAGATAATTTAGTATATAAAATGCAATATAGGCAAAATAAATTCATAATTAAATTGATAAATTAATATTTAATTTTCGAAACGTTTTAAAATGAATTAAGTTACTGATTTGTGAATTAATAAGTTATAAAATTTAATTTAATAAAACTTTTTTAATTGTCAAATTCATTTAAAATGATATTATCTACTTTAAAAATTATAAATATTAAGTTACTTTATAAATTATTTAAATTTTAAAATTATAAACTTTAATACCAATTATTTAAATTCCGGAATAAATATTCATATAAGTTCATAATTAATTTTAAATAATTTAAAAAATTCTAATTTAAAAATAACATACGTTTATTATAATATTCCAGAATCATATTTTCATTTAAATTTTTCTTATATGTTAATTAAGATATTCATGTTATTTTTAAATAATTAATAAATGATAATATTGAATTAAAAATTGCTTGTCTAACTTTGCTACAAATAATAATTTAAATTTGAATATATATTTAAGAAATTGCGAAATTAATTTAATAAAATTTTAATTGATAAATATCTAGATTTACATTACGAAAAATCTCTCAATAATGTGTATTTGTTATATTTCCCAATTGAAAAAGTTTCTTACATTAAATTTATATTAATTCATTATATAGTTTTTAAATAGTATAACTTTAAATAATGTTTTATAATTCTGATAAATTTAAATTTAGATATAATCATATTTTATAAATAGATTTTTATCTTAATATTACATTTAATTTTATATTAAATGATTGTATTAATTTTATTATTTGAACAAATTAAATAAAATTTAATTACACATAAAATCAATTACATTTTATATATTTTTTAATTTTTTAATATAAATCTTTATTTAATAATTTAAAGTAAATTAATTTAACATTTTAATTTTTAAAATATCATTTCAAATAATAAATTTCTGTATGTAAAAATTTAATAACTGATTTTTTTAAAAATTATCTTAAAAATTTTAGTATTTAAACAAACTATCAATAATTAATAAAATTACTTAAAAATTTTAATTCTCCTGAAATAGTTTAAATTATAGATAATTTTTCTATATATTGATAATCCTTATTTAATAACTTTTAATTTAATTTTTTTAAATTTAAAACTAAAATATTTTTTAACTATCATTTATAATATTAACATTAAAATTAATAATTAAAATTACTATGTAAAATTTTTAATTTCTTAAAATTCCAATTTTATTATAATTTTCAAGCAATTTCATTGGATATTTTCCAACATTTTTTTAAAAATTAATTATTAACTTTTTGAATGAAATTTTAAACATATTAAATAAATTATTATTTTAAACATTGATGTATAGATTTAATAGTAATATAGCAATCGATACTAATGATATCATCATTTTGTAATATTGTAATAAGTATATACAAATGTCTTCAATGAATAATGTATGAAATACGTCTGAAGATTCATCAAATTACATGTCAAGTTCTTGCAAAATTCAAATGTCATATCCTACGAATTAATAATGTCATGAATCTAATAATAGTACGTTATATACAAATAGTCATAATAACGTATCAATTAATTGCATTAAGTAATCAATAACTTAAAGTCAGTTATGTACTCATTATAACTATAATGTATAAAATTATAGTAGTAATTATATTAAGTCATAGATACTAATCTATTTGCCAAAACGATAAAACTTCATGTTAGAAATAACACGAAATACGATAATATTGCTCACATTGATTTCAAATTCTACGTAATTCAATGAGTAAATTGCAGTAATATATATCTATTGCTAATTAACATATTTATGAAAACTACATACTATTAAAATTATATTTAAATTGAAAATTCAAATAATTAGATATTGCATGTATTAAACATAGATCTTACATTAAAAGATATTCAAGTACAATGTCATAAACTTTCATTTGAAATTACAGATTACATAAATGATAATCGTATAATGTACATATTAATAACTATCATTACAAACATGATATTATAATAATGTTAATATGCTAACGATAACGCTTATTAGAATAATTGATCTAAATTACGTAATTGATAAAGATTATTATCAGTGATGTTATATATGATTGTAATAATATCTCAATATTATAAATAATAGTTAATGACATTCTATGATATCTGATTTAAAACACTTATATGAGACTTAGCTACATTAATCGAAATAAATTTAATTAAATAGTCATAAGTAATCGTTAGGTAGATCATATGAATGTCGTATGAATAACTAAGTGTATTATAGTATGATTAATTATCACTATTAGATGTAACATAAGCTTATCTGCTGTAAAAAGTTAATTTGAATTCCTAATAATTTGACAGAATGAAGTTGATCTCTAATTATAATTATTAATACATAGTTTAGTAATTATGGTAATGTTCAACATCTATAGCGTATTACTAACTAAAGTGAATATAATATTAAAAATAGTAAGACTATTACATATGTAATCATACTATTATAGAATACGTGTATGAATATCTAATCATAATTTCTAAATGACATTAGTAACTAGTTGAATTCGTTTAAATCTCAGTATACAGATACAATAAGTTCATAGAAAATTACATGTAAATAGATAAAATTCATATTATCATGTAAACATTTAAACGAATGCATCCTAAGATAATAATTTTAACTAATAATTATAATAGAATCATAGAATTTAAGATTAATCATAATATCGTCATTATGAATAATTATACATTATCTGTAGCAATACATATGACTAATTAAAATGATAGTATATCATTTTAATAAGTATATCAATTATGAATAAAATAGTTCAATTTTAAATGTACTGTTATCAGTGAATTTCAGCTAAGTTAATGAACAATAATGATTAATAATGAAACTAAATTATTGTATAATGTTCTATAGATACTATAATCTTTATAACTTATAATACAAGATTATACTAATAAAGTTAATAGTCTAATATATAATGATATAAACAATTGTAAGTTATACAATCATAGGAATTAATACTTAGTTTTACTGATTAAGTTAATATTGCATATTAATATAATATGAATGATCGTATACTTTAACTGTATAAGTTATGAATGTGAGACTTAAGAATCTAATCTTTCAATTACATTATACTTCATAATACGTAGAATAATTAAGTCTAAAATGGAAAATATTTAATAATCTAAATATAAATAATTGATACATAAATTAATTATATCATGTATTAGTATAATAAACTCATGATGTACAGATTACTTTACAATATATCAATTTAATTAATGATTTAATCATTCTAAATATTAATTAATAGATTTATATTTTGAAGCAATTTTAATGTTTAAAATTTATTATAATATTAAAATGATCTGAATTATTATAACTATATTATATTAATATTATAATATTACATATAATTAGCTACTGTATACGAATATCATTAAAGTAATGATAGATAATAAATTTAACGATCTAATAAATATATGATATTACGTAAATTACATGTTATATGTTACAAGGTACAATTAGAATATTTAGTAAACTGTTTTGACTTAAAGTTAATTAAATATTGTTAATTAGAATAGTATATTGTAATATTCATAGAAATTACTATAAAATCAGTAAACTATCTATGAATCGAATTACGAATTATATCATATGTTACAATACTAATAGAATATTAATAAAGTTATTTAATCAATTAAAATCTTGAAATTGTATTAATGTCATTAAATTAGAAATCGTATAAATTATTTATACTAATAATGTCAATATCAGACTATATAGTCTATATACTAATCTAATGATTAGTGATATTTATATTAATGACACTATTAATACGACTAGTAAATAACTAATTCATTAATAATTGTCAAAGTATTACTATATTGCTAATGTAATTGATGAAAATTATACATTAAAATTAATACTTAAACACATTAATGTAACTTAAAAGTATGTATTTATATATCATTGCGAATTATCTTATATGAAATGTTATTAATTTAAATTGAATTGTAATGATAGGATATTTAAAATCTTATGAACTAAATACTATAGTCAATAATAATTTACTATAATCTTAGAAGTCTTAATCTTGTCTAATTTCAGTATATTTAAATATCATAAATTCTAATCGATAATTTTATTGACTTTTAGACTATCAATTAATGACTATACTCATAGTATAAATACTACGTATAATTATTTGAATAATATAATTAACTTAATTTCACAATCATTTTATGTCTATGATTAATATATAAGTGCTAAATCATGAATGATTTAAATTATTAGCATTGAATAATTCTTAATAATTAGTTTGTTATAGATATAAATATCTATAGCATCTATATATTGCTTGATTGTAAGAATTCGTATTATATATATCGAATTCAGACGATACGTGATATGCAAATATAATAAAATTCAATTACGTTTATGATTGTTTTAATCGTACTAATGTTCAACTGTGTAAGTTCGACTATAATACAATCTGAATATCTAATATAAATGTATCGTATGAATATACTATTAGTAAATCTAATACGATGATTCAAGAAAATAAATACATTAATTCAAGTGAATAATGAAATTAATTATCAATCTTAAAATTATCATAAATATCATCTGATGAATATAATTAACTATACAATCTAAGCAATTGCGTAATAAAGCATCAAATTATTTAATTATATCTTTTGATACTTAAGTGATTACAAATGACATAGAGTACCTTTATACAATATTTACTTCATATAACTGTAAAAGAAATCTTTATCATCGAATAAATGTGTATGAAGTATTTACTGATAATTCAATCTATGATTAAAATTAGTCATATAGTTACTTTTCGATACGTATAATTATAATAGTCAAATAACAATTTAAATCTAATCATTAGAATTGGACAGTAATTTCTAAATTTCAAATTACATTATTCTGCATAACTGAGATAAATAATGTCATATCAAATTACGATTTGAAAAGTTTTAGTATACGATAAAACTAGTCATACGTTTAGCAAATTAAAATTACTGTAAGTAATTTAATGAATTACATAGTACTAATGTAAAAATGATGTATAATCAGTAAATCACTAATCAATCTGTGTCATATAAAATGAATCTGAATTACGTGAAATAATTATAGTAAATAATGTTAAATCTACATTTATACAATTTAATGAATGTAATAAGTATCGGAATATGTGATAATAAGATATAGTACGATTATGAGAACAAATCATATAGTGTAACTTAATACTTATGTAATGTAATTAAAACGAAAATGTATAGATAGGACTATAGTAATATTTAACACAATTCAGTATATCGATATGATTAATTGAATTAAGATTAAGTATGTATATAACAGATTGCAAACTAATGATAAATGTGAACAATATGAATATTATAATAGATAGTAACATAAAAATGTAACGTAGAATGAATTAATCATGTTAAGTTAGACATCTAAGATGTATGACATGTACAGATTAACAATTCTATAATGACATGATAAGATTAACTTAATTAACATATAGAATTGTAACGTTAATTTAAATATCGATAATTAATTAATAACAGACATAATTTATTGAAATAATTATAATACGAAATTTATTATAAAGTACATTATCAATTAAATGAATAAAATACATAAGTAATGTAATTACGAGTTATTAATAATAATACAGAAATTATAAATACAATTAATTGTTAATTCGTAACAATAGATTAATACTAATTGTTATCACGTTACTTAGATAAATATGATAAATTGTAGTAAATTCTACAATCATTGTAATCATATATACGAATATACATGTAATACAATTCTAATATATAATATTATCAGAAAATTTGATTACATTCTGACATTATTACTACTGAATATTATGATAATTACATATTAAATAGTTTATGAATATATCATTTACAATATATATATAATTAATATTTAATGGAAAGTAATATTTATCGTATTTATACATATTACGATAAATACATTAATAATCTGTATACATAATAATCATCGTACTTTTAATAGATTTAAATTCAATAAATCTGAACTAATATTGAATTTAAGTACAAAAAATTTAATAAACATTGGAAGAATATTCATATAATTTATCGAATAATTGTGAAAAATCATATTGTAATGTATCACGATCTATGATCTAATTTCAATAATCAATTTAGTATTCAATAATACAATTATATTATATCGATTTACATCAATTCAGATTATATTCGACTAATTATTATATTTATAATTATTGTATTGATTTAATGATGACATATTAATTAAACTTATCTGACTATGTCTTAGATAATTAATGTGGCTAATAATTACTATGTAATGACTAATCTATGTAGTATTAAATCTAAATGTCATATTGATTATTCTAGATTAATGCTACTTCAAATTCTATCAGTATTGATATAGGAATTGAATTCAGATATACATATAATTATTGTCATGTAAAATTATCTAAACGATTTTGTAAATTGACTATATAATAAACTAGTATTAAATTTAGTTTATATACATTATAAATTTTATACTAATCTTAATTGTAATACTATATTAATTTCATATTTATATTAGATATATTATAATCATGTACTTTGATTAGAGACTATGAATGATTGAAATATATTGATTTGTTTGATAATAATTTACTAATTTACGATATTAATTATTAAATTAAAAATCGCATTTATGTTTAAAACATTAACTACATACCTACCAACTTAACTGATTTATATCTATACACTAACCCGATTTCATCTCATCTGCACTATTCGAAACTCTCCTCCTGCTTTTTTCTCTCCTCTTCCCGGAAACAGCTACCCAGAACTGCTTTACGACATTACTTTAAGGTCTTCGAATGTTAGCACACCTATTGACTCCTTTCATCGTTCTCCCTGATTTTCATTATTGTATGCCAATGGGAGGTACCTCATCTACACTAACCTAAACTAACCTTTTAATTGCACTTATAATAATAAGATAATCGGCGACGAAATGGCCTACGATGAAACGGCTGCAACGAATTGTCCCATTCTGTTCTTTTAATTACGTATTTTACCTTCTAGCATTTTTAATTGTAGAAATTGACAATAATTTTTGAATAACCATCTGATTGATTGCACAAATGGATATCCAGTGAATAGTACCACCGAGAATTAAAGGCCAAAATCCATCTCGAACCGTTGGATCGAACGTAAAGCTAATTAAAACTTGCACTTATATTTTTTAACCTTCATAATTACAAATACCTTTCTTACTCCAGTACGTCTAAGCGATGTCCCTTCACATTTGTTTCCAATATTATAACAAATCCTCCAACTGACCAAACACCAATAAGAACGACCGCTATAGATCCTCCAATAATTCCAGCAAATTGTAGAGCATCAGTCCAAACTACTGCTTTTAATCCTCCAATTGTTGTATAAAAAATACAAACGACGCAAACTAAAGGATTTATTAAATTTAAATTGATTCCTGTTACTGAAAAAAATAATTAAATATTGGAAGTTTAGGAAGGTTTAGCAAATTAAGCAGGTAAGTACTTACCTTGAGAAAGTGCAAGAGATGGAATGTACACGACAATTGGATTGAAAAAAAATATTTGCAGCGTAAATAAAAATGATGCAAAAATTCTAACTTTTTTATGAAATCTTAAATTTAAATATTCGTAGACGCTGGTCAGCCCGAGATTAAAGAAAACTGGTAAAAATACATAAGCGGTTAATAAACTAACAATAGGCAAAACAACTCCCATCCACATATAATTCGAACCATACAAGTAAACATCGGCTGGGAGTGATAGTATCGTAACACCCGATATGTGACTAAAATAATAATAATTTCTTAACGCTATTACTGTTATATTTCGAAAATGAATGTTTTACCTCGCAATTAACGATGCAGCAACGGGTAGTACCTTCATATTTTTTCCTCCTAACAGGTACTCATTTCGATTATTTTGTTTCTTTTCGCAAAATCCAAAATAGACACCTATTGCAACACTTAGCAATAACATTCCAAAAAATAAAATGTAATCCAACGACGAAAATTCAATTTCGGGCATTTCCTCGTAAATTGTTTCGTTATTAACCGTTTTATTAACTGAATTATAACGTTTCGCGTTACATATATAATGCACTTCATCGTAAATAAAAATTGTTTTTATTACATTTACTTAATAAACAATGAAAGCAACGTGAAAAAGTTTTTACAAGAATAAGGTTATCTATAAACATAAGAGAACACATAATGTTGTTTCTAAAGTTGTAACTTGTGTTACCTAAGTTTTATCTCTCTTTAAATAAAATATAAAATGCATCTGCACAATATGAAATATTGTTTTATAAGTAACCGGGATAGAGATTTGAAAATGTAGGTATTATTTAATGAAAATAATTACCAACTTTCGGTTACTTCCGGTATAACTGATAGTTGATACGAACTTTTTGTTGGGTACTCAATTATTAAATTAAAAATTTATCTTTGCCTTTATCTTTCCACGGTCAACTAAGACCGAAAGACTTTTTGGTCACCCGTTACATATGTATATGTAACGTATAAAGTTTGGATAAAAAATTGTAAGATTTTCGTTACTTATTAATTTTTTTAATAATTTTTAACGACCTTTTCTGGTCTTTACACAATGACATAACATATAATGCTGGCAAAATAATTTCAGTTCTGTTGAGTAATTCAGAGCGGTAGTGTTATTTCAACACATAATTTAATTTTCGGTGCCGTTTTCGCGTACGCGTGTGAAATATTCGTCTAATAATAAGTGGTGTTATGTATAGTAATGCGTGTGTGCGTATGCTATTTTATGTATGTTTCGATGACCTTCAAGTTTTCTTGGAGAGTATAAGGATTACCTGCAGAAAGAATTTATACGACAAAAAGGCGTGTACAATCAAACTTTGATACAACGAACAAGGTAGTACTTTTTCACATCTTATTCTTTTTAGCTCTAACAAAAATTCTCCAAAAATCAGTTATAGGCATACTAGAAGCTTGGTTGGGCTCTCCTTAAACATTCGGCAGTTCAATTTCGTCACTTTTATCTCATGCTGGTTTTTGCGGGTAATACATTCAACCATTTCAATTCGTAATATGTGTTTATATTATGACACATTACGAGTCGTAAACACGACCGAGATGTCATCTATTCTCCAATATATTTTCGCATTTATAATAATTTTGTGAAACACGGAATGCGTGTAATGTCAACAAATAATGTTTTAAAATAAAAAATCCGACCGCGCGCAAACCTCAGTCGCATTTTCATGTCGCATGACAAAAGATTCCCTTTTTTTAAATTATTCTTGAAAAAATACATTTTTTGAAAAATAATATTTACGAGAGAAATTTATAAGAATTTAAAAAAATTCGAAAATTTTCGATTATTTCGAAACCGGTGCATCCTATAGAAAATTATTAAGAGACATGATCGGTAGAGAATTTTATGTTGATTCCAAAACATATTTCACATTACCGATCTGATGTTTACTCATTCATCAGATTACTCTCTGTTTGTACTAACGGAGATTAAAATGTTTTTAATTTTTTTTTGAACGGCCGCCATTTTGAAACGGGTCAGTCGATTTGGCTGGTTAACGAACTCGTCCTTTGTTTTCGTAAAGACAATACGCTGTCCAAATTTTAGCCTTCTACGATCAAAATTGCGACCGGAATCGTATCCTCAAGAAATTGATTATATATTTGACCGACCCAAAATGAATGACCTATATTTTTGTGATCTAGGGGTCGAGATCGGAGAAAAACCAAAAGGACACGTCTGGGTCCCATCATCAGACAGACTGCAATAGTTTTATTTTCTATAAAAATTCGCTAATACTGTTATGGTCTCATATTCGCCTCCGCTAATAAGTACAGTTACTATAAAACGTAAATAAACTTTCTAGTAATCGTTCTGAAGAGAAAACAGTGTATATAAGTAGTACTCATTGTATAACAAGTGCTGAGAAACGAATAGTTCACATGAGTGTCTGCAAAAATGAATTATAGGACGCAAAGCACAATCCAGGAATGACCAACTGTTTGAAACAAATGCATTTAGCTACAGATTCCATTGTGTCGAACGGCACATCATTCGATTGCCGTCTCTACAGTGGGAAACCGGTACTGCAAACGGCTTCGTATTCTGCTATTTTGCCGTAACGGCCCGTGTGAACACTCGCATATAAACTAATGTATGACTGTCGATCCGGCTAATTTACCGGAACGGCAAACGACAAAAATTCTTATCGTCGGTAAGAGGTCTTACAGTGCAGGATGTATTACCTACACTTTTCCGACAACCATGGTATACAAAATATCTTCATCTAATATCGGTTTGATGTTTAAAGTACACCGATAAAATAGCTCTTTATTAAAATAACCATGACAAAATAATTTCTAAATAAAATACAGAACATCTAGGTAGGTACAGCCGAGTGTAAAAATACACGGCACAATGAACATATTTAGGAAAAGGTCGGTACCAATTACAAACACAAAGTTGGACTTTAAATATTCTGATCATAATTTGTTCGTTGTGCCGCGTGTGCCCGCGCAATGCTCGCAATCAGTGACATTAATTTTGCTTCCGACTGTACATATTTTACAGTTATATAGGTATCTAATTACTACATATCTACTTCGCGGTCATTATTGTGTATTTAAATTTAGGCGGGCATGGGTACTTAAAGAATTTACGCATTAGACATTTTTAAGACGTTTTCAATACTTATGTATGTATATAATATAAATGTTATGACTCGTTATTTTATCATTGTAAATTTATTACTTTCGCACTAGATAACAACTTTCCTGTTGCATAATTATTCACTTAAACATTCATAATCATTCATTTGTATAATTTTACGATCGATACCTAACAAAAATATTTTTAACTTAATTAGATTAAGTTCAACTAACCTTTAACATACAGAATTGCGAAGTAATATCACTGGAAATTACTTCCTCATGATATAAATTATACCAAACAATTTACTGAATGTATATATGTATACAGATTGTAAATACTAAACTAATAAACATGTGAAAAAAACAAGGTTATAAATTTATTATTTAAGGTATTTATTTTATCGGGACAATTGAAGGAATATTGGATGCTTATATACGTAGTTGTTAATAAACTCAAAAATACTTTTTATTAAAATAGTTAATAATAGTACATTTCTCGACAGATTGAAGGTATATAGAGCTTACTTGTTTATTATCATAATTACTTATTAGATGTTGGTAATAGAAAGTGTATGACAGGGGAAAGAAGATCACGATTAATTTCTGTGCCTTTTTTGTACGTAAATAAACTCACTATTACACCAACTATTACTACTACAGTAGCTCCTATAAAAAAATTATACCATACACTCAATCTAAACAACCAAAATGGTTCATCCATAACTGCGTGATTCCTGAAATACTTACATTTGAATCGATACGTAAACTACAGATTTACTCACATATTCACGGTAGAATTTACATAACATTCGCAACCGTCAATTGATACGGGTTTTAAAAATTTGTCGTTCGAACCGTGACCGTTATACCACTGATTACCAACGATTACCCATGACGAAAAAATTATACCAGTAATACCTCCATACAATGCTCCCTGAAAACAACGAATTGAACTGCCAGGTATCGACTTGCCAATATTTTTCTAAAAAAGATACTCACTTTAGTGTTTGCAAATGGAAATAATATACCCAGCAAGAACAGTCCCAGCGTTGGTCCACAAGATATTCCTTGTAAAGCTGCGTTTAATGTAAAAATTCCCCCGAGATTCTCTATAATAAACATGAAAGCTATGCAAATTATACCAGTTATTACGACAATCGCTTTTAAAACATTACTAATGCGTTTTTCTGGCCATTCTTTTGGCAAAAATGGCGAAAGAAAGTCTTCATATACGACTGCGGATATTGTATTTAAAGTTGCCGAGAGTGTGCTGTCGAAAATAATTAAATTAATAAATGTGCACCTTTATAACGTTTTTTCAGTAGCATCACCTCAGAGAGGCACTAAAAATTCCCGCCATAAAAATACCATGCAATCCAGGAACGTCTCCGGCAATATCTGTTACAAATAACGGTAACAACTGATCGACTACTTGAATTTTTTTAGTCGATATCGGATCGCATTCTGCATATTTTGCATATATTACAACGCCAGTTACTATGCAAAGAGAAATTATCAATATCACCCGATGGCATACATCAAAAGTACTCTGTAAATAGTAATAGTCAGTTAACAATTCGTAAATAATGCATGTGTTTATTACATAAAATAAATGATAAATATAAGATGCGTCTATAGAAATATTTTCAACAAGGGGATCACGGTTATTAAAAATAGACACGTGTTTGATTAAATCGTCAAAATTTTAAATATAAATCTCTCTTTTAATATAGCAAATAGAAGAAAAATGCAAAGAATGATATTTGTAGATGTTTTTATGTAAAATGCCATACCTATCTAATTAATAAACGATCAACGTTTAAGAGATAGGTTGCGTATACAACCGTTGAAACAACTCACTTTTCAATTTTCGTGAAACCGTTTTTACCAGATGTACCTTACGATTAGAGTAAAAAGTTTTTCAATAGAGGTTTCATTTTAATCTTGGCTTATATTTGGTTTACATATTTGACGTTTAATTTATCAAAACTACATCGTTAACGAAAATGAGTCACTACACCATTGAGCAGCGAATAGAAATTGTGAAAATTCACTATAAAAATGGTGAAAATTTCTCGAAAACAATGCATAAAGTTAGCACTTATTCGGTTGCAATAAAGAACCTTCTCGAACAGCAATATCGTGAGTCTGATCGAGAAATTTAAGTAAATTGGTAAAGTTTGTGATGTGAGGATCACAATATGTGATCGTAAAGCCAAATTAACCGAAAACATTGCTGTTGTGGCTAATGCTGTCGTTGAAAGAAGGTCTGTCGATTCCAGCAATTAGGCATATCTCAAGAAACCTTAAATTGGACTTTGCACGAAGATTTTTGTATTCATCTTTTCAAAATTCAACTGAAAAAATGCAGGCAGGCGATGCTAATTTTTTCAAGAAAATTAACATGAGCGACGATGCCCATTTTCATCTGACTACGTCACAAAGCAAATTGCCACATTTGGAGCAGAGAAAATCGAGTAACAATCGAAGGGCAACCTATTCATCTAGAACAAGTGACGGGTTTGGTGTGGTTTTTGGACCGAAAGCGTGATTGGTTCGTATTTTTCGAGAAAGAAGTTAATGCCGTCGTAACGGTGAACGGACTGCATTATCGAACGATGCTAACTGACTCTTTTCGCCTGAAATTAATGAAATGAACCTTGATAATGTTCACTAACAGCGGGATAAAGTTACGTGCCGCAAAAGCCGTGAAACAATTGCACTATTGCGCGTGAAATTTCCTGGCCGTGTAATTTCGCGAAACGGAGACTTCGATTGACTGCCTAGGTCGTGCTATTTAACACCGGTGGACTTTAATTTTTATGTATGTTATTCTGCAGATACGTGAATAATTTTAATCGTCTGTAGATTAATTCGTGGTAAATACCTACACAAAAAAATGATTGTATGGCAGTTACTTACAATCTGACTTTTTTAATTGTCGGAACGGCTAAGAACTTTTGCATTGAAGTCTGGTTAAAGCATACAAAAGTCGTCCAATTGCATATACCACCAATAATTACAGCCCAGACATTATTTTGTTCGGTCGCGTCAAAACTGAAACTAAATAAATGTTTTTATTTAACGATAAGCATTTCTGAAATATAAAATTCGAAGATGTCATTACTTGGGCATATCTAAACGTTGTCCTTCGCTGGCCGTCTCCCAAACAACATCAAAACCTCCGACGGCCGATGTGCCGATGCAGACAATCGCAATAAGCGAACCGATCATCCCCACAAATTGAAGTGCGTCAGTCCAAATTACCGTTTTTAATCCACCAATAGTGGTGTAAAAAATACATATGAGACAGACCATCGAAGCTATCAAATAGATATTGATACCTGTAGCTAAACATTGTAAAAATATGTAAATATAGGTATACACTTAGCAGTTGTGGTATAATACCTTGGGAAAAGGCAAGTGCCGGAGTATAGATCACGATGGGGTTATATAACAACATAAATATGATAAAAAGAATGGAAGCGATTATTCGCACTCTCTTGTCAAATCTAACAGTCAAGTATTCATATATACTTGTAAATTGAAGTTTAAAAAATACTGGTAAAAAGACGTAGCTCGAAAGAAGATACACAATTGGTATTATTAAACAAACCCACCAGTAATTTACGCCAAATCTGTAGGCCTCGACAGGTAGTCCTAGAAGCATTATTCCGGATATATGGCTGAAATAAATTAAAACATAAACAATATGACTGTTCTGAAGAAACGCCGACAACGCTTAGCGTTCGATAGTTTGTTAAGAAATCTCCGTCAACCCAACAAAAGCATAACATCGTTCGTTCAATTACAAAAGGGGTTCGAACTGTCGACTTCCATCTGAATCATAGAGTCTACATCGGTGGTGCAGAGATCGATGCGCATGGACAAAGACGCGTGGTTGTGTGCTCAGTATTTATATCAAATTTTAACGGCCCTCAGAATCCAAACCACGCATTTCGGACATGAATTCCCTCTTGAAAAACTTACAGTCCTGCAGAACATACTAAACGTTGTCGATGTTGTTTTGAATCGCTTTGTATAGTAATTTCAAAGCTCTGATAAGGTTTCTGCGATTTTTGGGTCAATTTACAGAAGTGAGAAAATACCTAAATAAATAGAAAACTTTAATTTAAATTAATTATTTGGCGCCATAATAGTAGCAGTACTGGACTGGCAGTATTATTCTGTTTGGTATTCCTAATTTTTAAGTATCGGTAACACTATAGTCGGGTTCGGTCTCGATAAACGCTTTCAAACTAAAGGGTGTTTTAAGTTGTTGCTCACACGTAATTAAAAAACGGTTAGAATTAGGTCAATAACTAATATTTTAGTAAAAATGGAATGATTTATTTCAATTGGCTGCTATCCGTTTCGATAAATCGTTTTAAAACTAGTTGCAAAGCCCTAGCGGGCACATTTTGGGAACGAAAATGATTGAGGGTAAGCTATAGATCATTATAATGTTCTTGAAAACATCTTATAATAACCGCGTTACGAAATTCAACTTTCAACGCTAGGCACGAGGTTTATTAATACACCGAATAACCTATCAAATGACATAATGATCACACGACAATGCATTCAATTCCTATTAGTTAGAGTTTTTTCAAAATAAACTAAAACATCCTTTATACCTACAACTAAACAAGTACAACCGTTAGAAATTTAAAAATTCACAAAGTCCAGTCCACCCTACACTTAATTGAAAAAATAGAGTACAAAAGCAGCTACTTGTTTCAATCCAACAAGAGGGTTATCTTAAGGCTATAAAAATAACAATAGGAAGTGGACAGGAGTGTTTGTTTAAGTGTTTGGTGGACAGGACTTTGAGTTTTTAAATTTGTAATATACTGGTTTCCACATTACTTTGTGAGATAAAACCCGATTATGTCTATACCGTTAATTGAAAAGGAATACCAACTCAAAATAATTAATACCAAAATCTCCAAAAATTACTAGCCATCCTTTATTTTCTCGACTTTTTCGACAACGGACAATGCTATTAATTATAAATACTACTTTTAAATTCAACAAAATTGTAATGTTGCTTTATCTGAAAAATGTACTTATTTTAAGTAAATACCTGCTTATTAAAGATGCTCCAACGGGAACGACATTCATAGATTTTCCACCCAACAAATATTCATTTATGGTTTCTTGTTTTCTTCCATAAAAACCGAAATAAATACCTATTAATACACTTACGGCTAATAAAGCGCCAAATATACTGTAATCGATCCATGAAAATAAAGCTTCCATTTTTAAAGTAAGTAATGTTACTTCATATATGGATAATTTAAAACTGACTGTACGGTTAAATAACGAACGATAGCGCTAAAATAAATAAATTATATTATTAAGATATCTGATAATGTTAATGCCGTTTAATTACTGCTAGCAGTCGTTTCTTAATTACTTAATATTGTTATTATCATATAGCATATTTGAAACCTACATATGGAAACTACAAGCTGAGAGAAGCAAACAAAGTTCCTCAAGGTCGTTGCATGGCACCATCGGAATTTAAAGGTACACTCCGATTAAAAAGTATCTCAGCGGTAAATTTAAATGGTTGGATCTCGTGTTCATGTATTTATAATACGTGTTAAGCAAATATATATTTTGAACCAAAAAATAATTATTATTTTGTAGAAACAAGAAACTAACAATATTTCGATATTGTAAAAATTCTCACAAATTAAAAACCATATCACTTATGTTGTTTTATGTAATTTTATGGATATTTATTTAATACATTATCTAGGATATTTGAAAACATACATGAAAATATATAAATTAACTAAAAAAGGATCATCTTCTTCTCCACTACTGTCATTTTCATCTGATGAATCAGTGTTTACCATAAACGATAAATTTCCTCTGCCATGTGGTTAACATTAGCTTTGCCTTCTTTAGTTTATTGGGAGGTAAATTTTTTATGTTTCTAAAATTTTATTCGATATAATAAAAAGAGTATGTATCAATATAAATTAAAATCTCCAAAAAATACAAGAAGAGGTATTTATTTGGTGTACCTATGTATTAATTAATTATTATTAACAACATCCCATATAGATTATTTTAACAGAAAATGCAACACGGGAGAAATGACAGCAGGATCAACTGTTGGATTATTTTTCCTCGTAATAAAGCTGACCACCAAACCAATGATCAGAGTAACAATAGCAGATACAACGGATTCGTACCAATGAGAGAATCTATAAAAAATAAAAGGTGTGTCGATATGAGCATATTCTCTGAAAAAAATACAAGAAAGTAAATAAATCATTTCTTAATTTAATTTTAAATCTTACGTCACTGTAAAATTAACAGGAAATTCGCAATCTTCGGTTAGCAAAGGTTTCAAAAATTCGTTGTTCAAACCTTGACTTATATACCATTGATTGCCTATAACCATCCATAAAGTAAATATTAAGCTTCCTATACCACCACATAATGCGCCCTTAAAGAATTTTATTAACGTTAGGTAGTTATTTCGAGGCCATCTATTAAATATTTACCTTACTATTTCCAAAAGGAAATAAGGAACCCAACAGAAACAGGCCTAAATTAGGTCCCATACAGATTGCTTGCAATGCTGCATTGAAAACAAACATTCCTTTTACGTTTTCAACCATAAAAGTTAAAACTGAACATAAAATTCCTGCTATAATAACGATTAATTTTAAAATGTTGTTTTCATATTTTAATATTTTATTGGAAGATATGAATGGCGTTAGAAAATCTTTGTAAATAACAGCTGCTACGGTGTTCAATGTAGAAGAAAATGTACTGAAATTGTTAATGTTTGTTTATAATACTAAACTATAATGCTAATGCTAACTTGTGATAATACTATATAATACAGGGTGTTTTCGAAAGTTCTCTAATAATGAAAAAAGTTTACATGAACATAAATTCGAATATGTCTTTTAGTCGGGAAACTTTTATGTTTGCAATTATCGACTTAAACCCGGTAGATGTTTTTGTGGTCATTTAAAAGGTCCATAAAATTAGCAGCACAAATCTCGGGACCTTGGTTCATCGATTAGTGCTTCGTTTGTGCCCATTTGTGCCATAATCAGTTAAAACATGAATGAAATTTAATACACTGCTTACACTGATAGAATTTAGTTAGAGATCAGGGTTGGTTTAAGAAATTATTTTTTTTTTGGAAAATTTTCCGATGTATTAAAATTTTTAATAAAATCTATGAACAAATTATTTGCGTTTTAACCCGTTTAATTTTTTTTTATTTCAGACTTATTTATCTATGTAACTATTTTAATGATTATATTTTGATTGACGTTCGGCGGTAATCGATTATCTTATCTACTTATGAAATTTAAAAATTGCATATATAAAATTTTTAATATGTAGGCAGGCATATCAAAAGATATCTAACTTTTCGATCACTTTTGATGATAATTAACTTTTTTCTAACGCTTGAAAATCGACAACGGGTGTGATATGACGCATACAAAATTAGCAATTGGCGAATATACGATAACAATTTTTTACTAAAAATTTCTGTCTTAAGCACGAATACCTTTGTTCGCTTTAAATTGGTCCGTTTGTAATTAAATGTAAGAATTGCATATTTCTGATCCCAAGAAAATCTCCGCTTAAAAGAATTACGTCTACGTAAGGGGAGAATCCGAAACATTTTCAAAACTTATCTTAAATAAAAAACAGTACCTTAAAGATGCGCTGAAAATCCCTGCCATGAATAATCCAGGTAATCCGGGAATACTTTCCGCTATTTCCATTAAGAAATACGATACAACTTGGTCGTCGTTTTTAATTTGTTTCGTTAAAACAGGGTCGCATTTTTCATATCTCGCGTATATGATAAGACCAGTGAAAACTCCAAGAACATTTAAAAATACTAACCCGATACAACAAATTAGAAGTGATCTGTTAAAATTAATTTAAATCATTTCATCTATGTATATTAATTAACATACGCTAGACAATACAATGTAATGGGTTTTGTCTCTGCGATAAAAATAACAAGTTTTTACTAATGTCGGGTTGCTGAAGACGAATATGACAATGGAAATTTAAATTTTGCTCCCATTTCCGAGAAATCCGCAATACAGTTTTGTATAATGTGGAATAATGTTAACTATTTTTAAATATTACACGAATAGTATGATACGAAGGCAATTGAGATCGCCACGAGCTGTTAACAAAGAGTCTAACACTTTTTAATTGAAGGTAAGAATCAGAAGCACATTCAGAATATTCAGCCTGCGGCGATTTCAATTGCCTTTGTGTCGTACTATACCCGTCTACTCCATCTTACGGAGTCGTTTCGCTTGTCGTTTATGTATTTGCTCGCTCTCGCTGAGAAGTACCCAACAATAGTCTGCTGACATTCCATTTTGGCAATGTCCTGGTGAAAACGCTCACCGCGATCTTTACTAATATGACCATAGTGTTCGGGGAAGAAGTCTAAATGGAAATTAAGGAAATTGATCTTTAAAGACATACTGCAGTCAAGTTTCTTATACGTAGATAAAATGTCCCTCACTAATTTCTTGTAGTTGTTTGCCCTCATATTCTCTAAGAAATTTGTTGCCATATGACGCATATATCAAGCTTCCTTCTCATTACGTTGGAGCACGTTATCAAACATTTTTACATCTTTAATATCTAGAAACGATAGCTAAATATATTGTTTGTTGTACTAGTTAATATTACCTACTTAAACATCATATGTTCTCATATTTATTTTTTCCAGACATTTACTGGTAACTGAGATAGACAACTGTCTCTGTCTCTTCTAACCAAAAGCCAACCGACACTTTTTCTTATCATTTTCGTGTTCAGCGCCCCAAACTTATTATTAGTAAGAAATAAGTATTTTCATGTCAAAGACAAATTATGTTGTTGTCCAATGTTATTTATAAGAAATGATACTTACCGTTTTACCTTCGATAATGTTGATAGGGATAGAAATTTTTGTATGGAAGTTTGATTTAACGAAATCACGGAAGTCCAATATAATGTTCCTCCTATTACTAGAGCTCCGAAACTGTCTCGTAATGTTGGATCAAATGTAAAACTACAAAAAAAAACTCGTGCTGTATTATATTATAAACGTTGTTTGATAGGTATATAATAAATTACTCTAGTACATCAAGACGTTGTCCTAACAAAGCCTTTTTCCATGCAGTCTCAAAACCTCCTACGTAGGATGCGCCAACAAAAAAAATTGCAATTCCGGAAACGATCATTCCAATAAATTGAAGCGCATCTGTCCAAATAACAGCTTTTAATCCTCCAACCGCAGTGTAAAAAATACAAATAGCACAAATTATGGGTACTATCAAATGTGTATTAAGTCCAGTTGCTGAAATTACAACGTCGTTATTTAAACATTATTGTTTTCGTTTATAATGTCGTAATTACCTTGTGCAAAAGCAAGTGATGGAATGTATATAACAATCGGATTATAGATTAAAACAGATAATACAAATAGGAAAGAAACGAAAATTCTTATTTTATTATCAAATCTTAACTTAAAATATTCGTATATGCTGGTAAGTTGAAGTTTAAAAAATATCGGTAAAAATAATTGAGTAGATATAATGCAGGCTAGCGGTATTGCTATAGCAATCCATAAGTGATTTGAACCGAACTTGTATACATCAGAAGGAAGTCCTAATACTGTAATTGCAGATATGTGACTGAAAACAAAAATAAATGTTGATTTATCATACAAATTGCTTATTTTAACACAAATTTTTATTAGCAAGTTAGTCCACATTTATGCACGCCGTTCGTATCGTCCGTCGCAAAACCGCACGTCGTAATAAAAATTCTAAATGCACAGATTGCAATGGGTCCATTTATTGTATCGACGACGCAGCGGCTAACGTTGGTGCCGTCGGTGCATAAATGGACCCATTGCAATCTGTGCATTTAGAATTTTTATAACGACGTGCGGTTTTGCGACGGACGACACGAACGGCGTGCATAAATGTGGACTTAATGTTCAGATTGAGGTATTTGTTTGTTTGTATTTTTTTAACTTAATAACCGAAGACTGTTATTTGACGAAGAGACGTGACAAAAATCTGATAAAAATTTTTAAAACTACAACTTATAAGAATGTGGGATGTTTAAATGGCACGTTATGGAGTAGGTAAAACATTTTTGAAAATCCATAAACTCGTAAATGTGGAGACATGTGGACATCGAAAAGAACAACTAATATGATAAACCACGTTCAAAGAATTGGTAAAACTAGGCCACTGTAACAAACATTAATCGAATGGATACGATTTGAATGACGGAAAAGAGAAAAATAAAAAATGAACGAAATAAGCGTAATGCAGAAAGCAATGAGCGAATATAATCAAAGATGATATAAATTAGGTATCGGCTAACGTTGAGATCATATACATATATACAGGGCGATTCAATTTTAAATACGGAAACTTTAGGAATCGATAGTGTTTTATAATACTTTCGAAAAGTACTCGTTTTTTGAGATTAAGTTCAGATTAGTTAAGTTCAGAGTTAAGATTTTTTTTTGAGTTTTTTGAGTTAAGGGGGCGCAAGTTAGACACTTGCCACAGGCGCTTCATATCCTCGTTACGACGTTGGTTCTGTTAGTTAAAAAATAATTAAAATCTTATTCCAGTGGCGTAGATACAGGAATATGCACCCCTTTTAACTCAAAAACTTCTACGTGTAGATTTCGATAAAACATACAATAATAAAACAATAAACGATAAAGAAGTTGACGAAGTGGTGTGATCTTAAGTAGGTAACATATGTATTGCACACATTTACCTGGAAATCAGTGATGCGCTGACAGGAAAAATGTTCATATTTTTACCACCAAGAAGATACTCATCCGTGCTATTGTTTTTCTTCTTGTAGAAACCGAAATAAATACCTATTAGAACACTTAATACTAGCATCACAATAAATATAGTATAATCGATCCAAGATAGAATGCGGACGTTCATTTCATCGTACATTTTACACTTGCCACTAAACACGAAATGAACATAATAAAAAAATTAATATGAGATAAAAAAATAGCTTTTTATGTCTGTAAATATATGTAATACATTTGATTTCTTTACGACTATATAACTCTTAACGTCTATATCCAATTATCGTTTGTTTGCTGCAAACACGTTTATTTTCTAGAATTAACGTGAACAATATATTGACGGTGTTACCTTCAATTCGTAATAACAGCACATAAAAAAAATAATTTGCTATTTACTAAAACATAAGTAAAACATTTTGAGAATGATAATCTATACCATTGTTAGAACGAAGAACAAGGGTATAAGAAAATTCCCGACGGTAAAGTTTCTCGACAAACAATTCGGCGAATGGAAAATTCTCCGACAGATACGGAATAACAAGCTTGATATATAGATTTTTAATTTTCGAACCGACATCATAACAATGTTGGCGTCTTACATAAGAAAATTATCGAACAAAAAACGTTTGGTAGTTAGAAAACGTAAATTTCTCTGTTAACAAAAAATAAAGTAAAAGTTTATTTAAACGAATAAATATCAGATTCAGGAAACCGAGATTCATTCACCCGATCTCGACCTATCCGATAGTCGAAGATTCGGTTAGTTTCG
This sequence comes from Rhagophthalmus giganteus, assembly GCA_036326145.1. Taxonomy (NCBI): domain Eukaryota; kingdom Metazoa; phylum Arthropoda; class Insecta; order Coleoptera; family Rhagophthalmidae; genus Rhagophthalmus; species Rhagophthalmus giganteus. The sequence continues at coordinate 42,377,275 of JARFJA010000001.1, read as the reverse complement.
GCGAATCCCAATTTAATCCCACATTTGGTAATATTTCTAGTGTTATTTTAATATTATCAAATAACTGTTGGTAGTATATGTAGTATGATTTACAGTGAATTAGAACATCAATATTTACCGAAAACACCTTAAAAACCTTGTCTTCTATTATTGGGTGATCTTTTGATCTTTAATTAATGTGGCCAACAAAATTTTCTCCCACTCTGTATAATGGACCTAATGTGTCTTCATGTTTAACAGATAAATATTTCTAAAATTTTGTCAATTGAATAATGAAAACTTATATTTTTAATAATATCACGACATGCGCTGACCAATAATTTCGGATTAATCTAGGCTATTGGGTAGATTATTTGGCGAGGGATTGTTTTTGTAATAATCTAGGATTATATCGACTATTTCAGACGTTTTATGTCAATTCGAGAATTAATCTTCGATCTAGGATCAATCCACGACTATCAGTATGGGCATAAGGGCCAGTTGTACATACAATCTCATTGTCAGTTTAAACTAGAACTAAAGTTTAAACTGTACGTTTCCATAGTAACAACAATAGTAACTAAGAAAAATGTGTGGTTTAGTTAAACTGCGGGTTATAATTAAATCTGCATTGTACAATTCGCCCTAAATCTACTTATTCACTTAATTGTAAAATATTATAAACTATATATTATATACAGTTTCATCATATTTAGATTTTACTGTAGTTTTGTTGAGAACTTCATTAACATCAGCATCGTCGCAAGACATATTCGACTTTCTTTTGTATTTAGATAATAAAAAATGAGTTAAAGGACTTATGAGATTGGACGGTATATAGACTTTATCGTTTTTCGTAAACCAACTTATAACGAGACCATTTATAACTACTGTTAATGTGCCTATCATAGTATAATACCAAAATGATATTCTGTATAATACAAATGCTTCTTCGGTGAACACCGTCGTACTAAAACGTTTCGATAAATATCGAACTATTCAAAATTACACTCTTACTTTGAAATTATATCCGTATAGAATGAGCATCCCGCCGTAGTACATACTTTAGAGACATCTATTAATAATCCTCGGTTTTTATAATATTGATTACCAAAGACTATCCACGTCATAATCATTAGCCCACTAATACCTCCAAACCATGCACCCTAAAGCATTTTTTTTTTAAATTAAACTTAATATGTAGTCAATATAATAGATAAACAATTACCTTGGAATTTCCAATAGGAAATAACATTCCCAAAATATATAATCCTAAAAGAGGTCCTGCAAACACTCCATGTAGTGATGTGATTAATGGGAAAATGCCTCCTAGATTTTCTACCACCAAGATTAGTGCTGTGCTTATTATTCCGCATATAACCACGATCAGTTTTAAAATATTAATTATTCGTTTTTGACTAACGTTGGGAGGCATAAATAAAGAAACGAAATCTTCATAGATTATTCCGGACATTGTATTTAAGGTGGCGGAAAGCGAACTGTAAAAAAATTAATATAATTTCTACAAACTCGTACATTTTTTCAGTAAATTATCTTGCGAAGTATAACTCCCGATTTAATTTTTTTCTTCAATATTTGACGACCAACTTGTAGTTGTTGATTTTGGAAATTCTACACAGGCGCAACGCGAGGGCAGAATTCGTCACAATTACTTTAGCTCTGAATGTCAAATATTGTTGGAAATAATAAGATTTTTTTTTCTTTGTATTCATCTACATATGACAAAAAACTTCTTGTTTACGATAATAAGGCAAATACAATTAAGCAGATGTTGAACAGTTATGTGTTTACTGGAAACCAAAAAACTTTAATTTCATATAGGTAATATATAGAACATCTTGCAGCTCTATTGACAAAAATGCGTTAAGTTAATCGACTGCAAGTAGGTATCTAACCAAATGTTGCCCTCTATTTTTATAACCCATTACATTTTTATAATAACCAAAAATTAATTGAACTTTTAATACACAATTAATGCATCTTATGCAGAATACATTGCAAAAGATATCAGATTATGATTTGACATATCTAAAAACGTCTATTCCCAAATGTTTGCGTTCATACATTCAAAAACATTAAACTTATTGCGAAAAACAAATTTTAAATTTTCGACTTTGACACCCTATATCTTCTTTATTATCAACATTTTATTGAGACTTGTTCGGTCAAACCGTAATATTTTGAAGTCAAGAATTTCTCTAGGAATTTACGGACCACCCTGTATGGCAAGGGCAAAATAATAAATTGTTAATGTAATAAGCTTGTGGCGATCCAAATTAAATAGTTGGCTATAAAGAATTAAAGAAAAGTAGGTACCTTAAACCTGCACTGAAAACTCCAGCTGTAAATATGCCAGGTAAGCCCGAAACGCTTCCAGCGACATCCATCACGAAATACGGTAATAATTGATCTGTACGTTCCACTTGTTTAGTTAACAATGGATCACAACCTGCGTATTTTGCGTACATAGTAATGCCGATTAAAACACATAGTGACAACGTTACTAACATTCCAAAATAATACACGAGAAGTGCCCTGAAAAGGAAAGAATATATTATTGTTGGAGAACAATCACATCATTTACAAAAGCACCGACACGACTACGTTGCACGACGTTGTTTGACGAGCATTTTTTTTTGGAACTGAATTTAGAACGGCAGAATCATCTCGTATCATCGGTTTATGGTAATTACATGATGAAAGAGTAGGTATAAGATCTCCAGCAAGAAGAAAAGTGTCATGCAGCGTATATGTAGACTTTTTAAAAATATTTGACAGAGTGTGAAATGAATTCCACAGCAAGACCTATACTTTTTATTACCAAGTGATCTTGGCGATACCTACCAATCTACAAAATGCTTTCCCGAAACGATAATTAACTCCCATCTGTGAAAATGAAGGTTCATTGACCAGGTGTGAATGTCAAATGAAAAACTTTTGAGACAATAGTTTTATTATTAAATAAAAAATAATTAACAGCATTTTTTCTTTTCTGGTGCTGGTCTGATGAAAATCGCCACGAATTATTCCAGCCACTAGCATAATGAAATGTTAACAGTATATCTATGGTGTTTTCTAATGTAATAAGTACTTGACCCATACATATTTAATGATGAATCAGGAAAATTAGAGTCCGTGATGTCAATCACAATTTTTTAATACATAATGTGTGTTTATGGTTACGTCAATTTTAATTGCCGAAATGACAAATTACTCGATCTTAACTGAATAGGAATTACTTCTCATACTGCTAGAAACTCGAATGAAAAATCTGTTAATCTAATCGATATGGCATTTTTTATCTGTATAGATCCTTCGATTTAATCATAAGTATATTTATTTTTTTATGCAAGTTTTTTTGCACTGTTTTCTTGTGAGGTTATTTGCAAATTATTTTCAATTAACACAAGATAGTATTAAAATAGATAAAATTATTTAATTACTTACTTTTTAGCATGCGAAAGTGATGGTAACGACCAAAATTTTTGCATAGACCCTTGATGACAAAATACAATTGTTAACCAGTGAAAGGTTCCACCAATAATTAACGGCCAGAAACCATCCCTTAAAGTTGGATTCAATCTAAAACTAAATACCAAAAAAAACATTATAAACTTTATACTTACCTATAAAAATCTATTACTGCTTACTCAAATATATCTAAACGCTTTCCCGCTACAGCAATGTCCCATACATCTTTTATACCACCTACTGCTACAACTCCGATGACCACTATACCAATAATGGATCCAAAAATACCAACAAATTGAAGTGTATCCGTCCATACGACAGTTTTTAATCCTCCAATCGTAGTATAAAATATGCAAATTCCACAAAGTATCGGAGTTACATAATGTACACTAACACCTGAAACTATACACATTTGTCATTAAGATTTGTTGGAAGAATTTTCATTTGATGATTATTTACCTTGCGAAAAAGCTAATGCGGGAACATAAATTATTACTGTACTATAAAAAACTACTGACATTATAAAAAGAAAAGAAGCGAAAATTTTAACTCTTCTGTTGAAATCTAAGGTTCAAATATTCGAACATGCTTGTAAGTTGAAGATCGTACAGTACTGGGAGAAATACGTAGGAAGTTATTAGACACACTAGACCTAACGATATACAAAGCCACCAAAAATTCGACCCGTATTTGTAGATATCTGCAGGAATCGCCAAGAGCGTTGTTCCAGATACATGACTGCAAGAAAATGTTTCAGGAAAAAAATTGACAAAATTAAATTAACGCAGAAAATAAGAAATGAAGATAGAGAAAAATGTAAATTAGAATTTAGATTGTTAGAAATAATTCGACTAACTTTTGGCAAGCATTTTCTTTGTATTTTTATAAAATCGTTTAAAAAAAAGACAATTATTTAATTTATCGATTAATTTTTATTTTTGTTTATTTATTATTATAAAATTAACAATAGAAATCATTCGTAATATTTACTTATGTAAATCAGTATTCGTTCGCCTTTTCTAATTCAGTATAATAATCAATATTCTGTTAGTACTTTGCACGATTATTTTTGTATTTCGAATCTTCTTTACGGTTTTTGAATTTGTTTTGTTGGTGCCTCTCTATATTCTTTTTTTTTAAATTTGTGTATTTGTTATATCGTATCATTTATATCGTTTTTACCTTATTATTTTTTGTTTAATCGGTAATAATACTCCGGGGTCATTCCGTATCAAATCAATTAATAAAAAAATATTTTTGGACCTTCATATTTCAGATTTATAAGATTAATCATATATTGATTGCCTATCAAAAGGACTAAAAACCCCAAAATTTCAGATTTTTTGGGCTCAGCAAAACGCACAAAAATGACATATGTAACTATTTAAAAGCAATTATTCAACACAAAAACTTTTTGACCTATAGAGCTCAATTGATTTCATTCTCTTCTATTTTTAAAATAATAAAAATATATGTTTTAATATTTGTGTGCCAAATTTCAAAATGTCACGCCAATGAGTTCCTAACGGAAATTAATTTTTTCGTATTATAATGTATGTACCTGACCTAAAATTCCCTAAAATTTACTTTCACAACTATAAACTGATTTATTGTAGTTTGAAAGTTGCTAGTAATCTATGTTATCATTTTTTCACTACAAATAATATAAAAATACCTAATATTACAACATAATAAATTGCACCCTTCCATTGTATATTATAAGTGTATTTAGAAAAACATCAAATATCCACCATATGTTTTCATCTCGGACTGTTTGAAGCATAACACAGTTGCCTTTTAAATTTCAGAAAAAGTTTGCACGCTATCCCAGTAGGAAATGTGATAAGGCCTGATAGATAGGAGGGTATCATATAACACGGTTTCACACAATACGGCGTTTTGTAAGAACCGTGTTATACCCATCTAAGGATTACCTGTATAGTCAATGAAGATTAATTTTAATCTTTATGAAGATTACTTTATTATTAAAATTGATTGAAGTTCTTTTAAGGTCTTCAAAAATGACAAAATTTAAATATCATAGTCATGTCGCATATCAAATTAAAGGCCATTAAAAACAGATAAGAATGACACCGAATAGAGATCTCTAGGTCAAATAATGTTTGAATTACAGGTTTTTAAAGATTTGAAGATGTCATTTTTGTACTATTTTTGCTTCTTTTAAAATTAATAGCTCAAAAACTATAAGCTCAAAAGATCTGGGATCTGGGAAGATCAAATTTCTGGGATATCGAGGTATCCATTTGACATGGAATGATCCCCTGGCAAGTTTTTCATTGTAAATAATAGATAATAATTTGTTTAAAAAAAAACAAGTCAAATCTTATTCAATAACTATTTTTCACTTTTTAAGTATATTTTTTATCGTGTTTTAAATAAATGACTTGCACGAATGACAGATGTTTGACTAAAATTTTTACTGTAATATAGTGATCACAAGATTGAAAAAACTGTCAACATCTATTTTATTTGCAAATAAAATTAATTCTAAAAATTTGAATAAAATCAAGTGAAGATAATAATTTATTATAGATACACATAAGAATTTTAAAAAATTTTGTACTTTACCTGGCTATAAACGAAGTTGCTATCGGTACTATTTTCATATTCTTTCCTCCTAAAAGATATTCCGTTGCGCTATTTTCTTTGCTTCCGCAACACCAGAAATAAATTCCAATTAAAACGCTAAATCCTAATATTCCGGTGAAAAGTAAATAGTCAAACCAAGAAAACATTGCCTTCGGTGTGCCATTGTAAAGCGTCGATGAAATTGTCGATAAATTCATATCTGATAAAAAAAGTCTAAAATATACTTATTAATATATGTACCTAGTAAATTAAGTATAATTCACACCTTAGGTACAAACATCTACCTTGTATTTAAATTACTAAACAAACGGTTTTCTATGTTATATATGTCACTTAAATTATCTCGTGTTTATTTAAAACTACTTAATTTATTTTATAAAGTTTAACTGTTTTGCTAAAACAAATTACGATGCATTTTTGAAATAGTTTCAGTAATTTGTACAATAAAAAAACGCATCGATTAGTTTTTACAGTAAGTATATCTATATCTATATCTAGATATAGGTACTATTTAAAGCTTAAGCCCTTCGTCTAGGACTTACATTTATTGCAATACTAAAAAATCTTATTTTTCCAAAATTTCTGATTGTGATAGTATTTCACAAACATATTAATTCACCAATTTTTATAAATACGGTATAAATACCTTATTTTTTATTACCCATCAGTGTTTTTAGTTTATCTATTTAGTCAGTTTATTTATTTAAGTGAGGATTGGAAAGTTTATGTTTTCGAATATAGCGAGGACATAGCTGACTAAAACTATCTTTATCGTACTTATTTTACTTTTTATTATTTTTTGTGCATTTTACGCGTCATTCTAGATACAGACCATCTAAATTTTTATTGGCACGTCATCAATAAAAAGTTACCAGATTTGTAATATTCAGTGGAAAGTTTTGAACACGGCATATTCTGTCGATGATTTATCTGCACGCATCTGGTAAAGCAAGACTGCAAATTTATTATTACTTTAAAAACACGAGGTGTGAGTGATAACGTGCGTTTAAATAAAATTTGAATGGCCATAGGTACTTATATTTATTCAATATATAGTGCCATTTTATAATTTATTAATATTTTTAGTTTAGTATCTAATTATTGAGTTTAAATACTTAAATAAGTAGGTAGAAGTTAAACAACATCTTCGACATTAAAGAAGGCATGCGTAGGTACTGAAGCTATTTTTATCGTACATTGACTCGTTTTTTTTATCGTCTGTACATTTCATGTATCATTTTAAAATACAGGCAGCTCTCTATTTTCTTACATACGTAATGCGTTCATTAAAATACGTACGAATGTTGAATGTATGAAAGTTAAATAAATAATTCGTTCGATTGATTAATTATAATTATTTTATATTTTTTTTACTTCGGCATTTTGGTCCACGGCTCGATATGCGATGCGGTGGTGTTCTCCTGAAGTTGTCCTCTCGGGTACTAATTGCTCCAGCTCTTGTTTTCTAGGTTAACAAATCGGTGCTGGCGTAGCTTTTTTCATTTTTAAATTACATTCATAAACATCCATGGTTGCAGCGGGATTCGAACCTGCAGCCGTGAGTTTCCTAGCAAAGTGATAGCTGTCTATAGGCCTCCGCAGCCCAAATATTCATGTTGAAAAGATAATGTACCTATAAAAAACGAAAAATATAAAAATGAAATCTTTGAAATGTTTTTATCAACAAAAACTAGTTAAAAAAAAGTACAAATATAAGAAGGTTTTCACATAGTTGTCTAGTTAATAATTTCAAGATAATCGAGTTAAATGCGTACTTTTGTGTAGACGCGCATAAACATTGTTTGTCGGTAATCATTGTATGTATGAAACTCATTTTTTTCAATATGGTGACGCAAACGGTAAAAATAGGAGTTGACAAACTAGAAAATCGAAAAGGGCGCTTCAAAATTTCCAAATTTTGTAATTTATGTATTTATATTAAAATTAATCTTATCAATATTTAAATAAAATTTTATAGGTATTAACATATAGAACATCTGTAAACTCGTTTTCTTTATATTTATTTTAACTTATCTGTTATTTAAATAAAGACATAAATGCAAAAAGATCTTTAGAAAAACGTTATCACTATATTACCACCATCATTAAATATGTAAATACTTGTTAGTTTTACAAAAAATTGAACATTTAATCGACTCGAAACCCATCATTCTCTTCTTTCATCAGTTTCTAGGTCTAAAAATTCTAGCCCATGCCATCTGACGAATCCGCTAATGCGACGCACTTTTATCTTCAGAGTAACTTTTACTTTTTTTATTAATATAATATATTTTTAAAATTAAGCTCTTTGAATGGTTTTTTCTGTATAAATCTATCAAAATTAGTACCTGCCATAATGTGCTGCTATCTCTGGTGTGTCTGTTGCAATAAAAACAGTAGAATGCGTAAGCGATTTAATTTTCACGTAAGTATTGAACAAGAAACATTGAATAAGAAAAATATGTTCCACAAATTTAACTATATATTTAGTTGTTTTTAACTGTAATATCAAACTTTCTTATTTGCAGTGCTTCCAGTGATTTACTTTTTTTACGGATTTATTTTTATTTACTTTTTAGTCTAGATATTCACTTTATTTACATTTTTTTATTTATTCACGAATCTGAGAAAAAGTAGACTATGTACAGGAGGTCCTTTTCTTAGTGATTTGGTTCCTGGTGAAGTTGTAATGGGTATTTGATTTATACAATATTTATGATACGCGGACATTATCAGATGTATGAATGTGTTTAACTGCTGTTGTATCTTGTTATAATCACTTAGTATTTCATATATTAAATTATAAAAACATGTAGTTTGTCATTTCTTTGTTTGTTATATTTGAAAAACTACTTTTGGAGTAATTCCGGACCTACTTTATGCGTATCAGGTTGTGTCATTTTATCGAGATTATATAAAAATTATTATCTATTTAAAAGTACGCAGTTGTTATTTCTCACTTTGTTATATTAGAAATGCGAGTTTTTTAGCCGTTCCGGACTTGTTCTGAACGTTCTATCTCTAAACGTTCGAGTCAAAATTTTGCCAAAAAAGAATACTTGAATTATACTAAGGGATTTTTTCGAGATTTCGCTAAAATTTTAAATCGCCGGAAACGTGCATAGTTCATCATTCTTGGTTTGTTATTCTAGAAAAACTACTAAGGGATTTTTTCGAGATTTCGCAAAAATTTTAAAACGATTTAAAAACGTGTAGTTTGTCATTTCTTTATTTGTTACATTCAGTGCTTCCAGTGATTTAATTTTTTTTTGGCTTTTATTTACTTTAAGTTTGAGAAATATTTACTTTATTTACTTTTTTTGATGGAGTGTGTCGCTGGAAGCCCTGTATTTGAAGAGTTTTCTGGCAGTGGACATTGTACTACAATTTTAAAATATTGTGTTCCAAATTACCTTGTTATTTGTGTTGCCTAGTTTTATGCACGTTAGTAGGTATTAAAAAAAAACTCATTTTTATTTACTTATAAAATTTTAATTTATTTATTTCCAAACAATATTCTGTTTCTGCTATAAAATAGAAATGTATTCTCATTTTCTAGCTTTTTTTTAATATCTTCGTTAAGTAATAGGTACGCAAATAAATTAAAAACGATCCGAATCGAAAATCTCACACTATATTAAATTAATCGATACTCATAATTCAGACATAACTAATTAGTATAGAGATTTAAATTTTGTACTCGACACATTTAGGTATTAATATTGTAGTTCTATTAAAGACAAATAACAGTTAACTGTTGTTGATTGCAAATGCCTTCGACAAAAATTAATTTAGTAAAAAAGAATAATTACGCTGATATATGTTGAAACATTAGTTGTCACATAGGGAGTTTCGCTAAAAAACCACAACGTGCTCAATAACTTCTAAACAAGCACATGTCGATTAACATAAGTATGGGAGTTATTTAGATTGGTATTGAGGTCCTCTATCTCCCTGCGCGGTTTGATCCACATGTTCTGGAACACCTGTGTATGTGAATTGTAGCAATCTTTGTAAATTGCTTTGCTTGCTGTTTTCTCAACTTTTTTTATAATAAATATATTGTGTAACATGTTATTGGGTTTTGGTCTGTTTGTCCGTCATTTACAATAAATAAATAAATACGTACTTACATGTTGTGATAATCTGAGTTGATCGTTATATAGGTATCTGGTACAGCATAATTCAAGTATAGGTAAGTGGTATTTAAAATAAAAGTAGGTGTGTATTTACCTACTTAATACAACAGTTTTGAAATAAAATAATAGTGCACTTCTGAATGATAGGTATCTATATCTACTTATTTAAAAACTAAATACTATCATTAAATACTTAAAACTACATGTGTAAGTAGGTATTTCATTTACATTCTATGTCATTTTCTATTTCATTTTATTAGGTACCTAATTAGAAAGTTCTAGTTTTAAATCTTCTTGTTTTGGAATTGAAAAGTGAAATAAAGAAGAAATTAAATCCGGGTTAACAAAGTGATCTTCATTCTTTGTAATTCTACTCACTATCAAACCAATAAAAATAACTGCAAGAAGTCCAAATAGAGGAATATACCAAAAAGCAACACGATATAAAATAAACGGCTGTTCTTCAAATACGGGATTTTCTTTTCTATAATAAATAATTAAGATAAATAAGTATCTAATTCTCAAATTATTATTATTGTAATACTTACATCGTATTAGTTATATTGATTAAAATACTACAGCCCTCGACGGACAAAGATTTAGAACTGTACTGTATAAAACCTTGTTTTTTGTACCACTCATTGCCAATTATCATCCAAAAACTGAGAAGTAGCCCTCCCAAACCACCACACAAAGCACCCTAAAATTCGAATAGTTTAAAAACACGAAGTACAAAAAGTACAGAATCTAGTTTGTTAATAAAACATCGGTCACGTGGATTACAATAATTAACGAAAGCACTGTATAAAAATACAGGGGATAAAATCCCCTAGAAAAAATCCATTAAAACTGTAGAATTGGTTCAATGTATGTATGTAAGTGCTGATTGTATGGCTGATGTACAGTCGGGTGTAAAATTAACGTCGTTAATCAATTATGATAAAAAAATTTAACGTTGAATTTTATATTTGAAATTCGTCTCACTCGTCGTAGGTACTTTTCGTAGATTTGTTTATAGTGCTGGGTATTTTGTCCGCTTCAATGCTCGTTAATCGCGACATTAATTTTGCACCCGGCTGTACTGTAGAATTAATGCGCTGTTTGAAATCATCTTGCATAAAAATATCTACTTTATAGAAGCTTTTCATTTAGGTTAAAAAATAAATGAAAATTAAATTTCATGTGTCAGAGGGGTAATCAAGAAAAAAATGAAAGCGTGTTAGAAATGTAAATCAAAAAAAAAAAGATAAGATATGATTATAAGATAGTGATTATCGAAAATAAACATAATTAAATCACTTACGGTAGCGTTTGCACTTGGAAACAACATTCCTAAAGTAAATAATCCTAACAACGGACCTCCGGTAGCCCCCGTAAAAGTAATAAAGATTGGCAATACGTCGCCCATTTGTTCTATCAAATATACAAGTGCAATACATAACAGACCACACATAACAACGATCAATTTTAAAACAATATTATTTTGGTTCTTTATCCAACAATTTGTGGTGTACGTAGAAACAAAATCTTCGTAAATAACACATGCTAATGTATTCAGGGTGGTAGATAATGTACTGAAATTGTTTATAAGTTTTTAGAAGTACATATCTTTCTATTACAATTTTGTTCTGTATTAAGTACCTTAAACTAGCGCTAACAACGCCGGCAATAAAAATGCCCGATAGGCAAGGAAAATTTTCAGACACATCTTCAAGAAAGTACGGCAAGAGTTGGTCAGTACGCTTAACTTGTTTCGTCGACAGCGGATCGCAATTTGAATATCTAATAAATATTAGAACACCAATAATAATGCATATGGTTTTTATAATAACCATTCCAAAACAATATATCAAAACAGATCTACAATTTAAATATATATTATAAATATTTGCGATGGAAACGGTTATTTTGTTACTTACCTTTTCGCATGTTGAATAGAACGAACTGATAAAAACCTCTGCACTGATGCTTGATTGATCGAAAAATAATACATTAAGAATGTACTGCTACCAAATAAGTGTGCCCAAATAGTATCCCTGTCAGTTAAATCTACCCTAAAACTAGAAAATATTTAGGTAAATACAAGGGAATTACCATAACGTCAAATACGTTACTTGAATATATCGAGACGTTTTGTTTCTTTCAATTTCGCCAAGCCATGGAAAAATCTTCAATTTTTACAATTCCCATATATAAAATAATCAACAAACTAGCTAACATGCCGATACACTGCAATGTATCAACCCAAACTACTCCCCTTAAACCGCTAACTGATGTATAGAATATACAAATAATACATAAAAATAAGATAATTATATGTAGCGAAATTCCCGTGGCTAAAATACACTATCGTTTTAATGTTTATTAATTTTTTTTTACTTTCAAACTTGCCTTGTGAAACTCCGAGACTCGGAACGTAAAGAACAATTGAACTGTAAAGAAGCGTCGATATTATAAATATAAATGACGACAATCTTCCGATATTTTTATCGAACCGTATTTCCAAATATGTGTACGTACTAATAGTATCTAATTTTAGAAATACCGGCATATAAATGTAAATGGCAGTACAGGAAGCGACAATTACGGATCCAACGGTCCACCAATAATTTATTCCAAAACGATATACATCTGCTGGGACCGATATGAGAGTTATCGCTGAACAATTGCTGAAAATGCAGATTTACGTAAGTAAATTACATTATAAATAGGTACCTACTTATGTCATATTTTTTAAATTTTTTTATCCGAAAGACGACGATAAATGAACGGGCAAATAAATTACTGACGAAATAACTTTTTAACCGATCGAACTTTGTTTTCGAGATATTCCAGTCCGCAGTTTAAAAAAAAATCAATTTATACATAAAATCGACAGCAGGCCATGAAAAAGTTTCTACACGTAACATTTTAAATATTAATATAATAATTGAGAGACTAAAAAAGTAGGTAGTAACCAAAAAAGTTTAAGTGTTTTAAGTGACCTTATAACTAGATCTATTTTTCTATCAAAAAATGTCGGGGAATTTGATAATTTCAAAATAACCGACACCCTGTATAACAGACCCATAAAACGTGATAACGATAAAATCGCCATTAAAAAAAGAATATAAATATCATGTAATAATTGTTCCATTTAAAAGAAACACAACTTTTAATCGTCATTGCGTAACGAAACACTCTGTATGAATAGGTAAAGGTGTGCGCCATATAGGGGTAGGTACGTATATAACCTTTGCTCAAACAAAATTTATTATTATAAGGTATTTATTATTATAAGTGCAGAATCTTCTTCTAACATTTAAGACGCCCTACACATAAACAATTTAATTCAAATTCGAATCTTACATACCTTGCTATTAATGACATAGCGACTGGCACGACCTTCAGTGTTTTACCTCCTAATAGATATTCTTCGGCGGTATTTTGTTTTTTACCGCAAAATCCATAATAAAGTCCGATTAAAAAACTTATAATTAATAAAGTAAAAAATATAACGTAATCCGACGTAGTAAACATAACGATTAATTCTTATACCTGATTATTAGCGTTATAATTATTTTGTTAATTAATTGTACGTGACAATGTTATCTTTTACATAAGCAACACTAGCCACACGCAAATATTAAATAACCGTATAAATTGCACTTTTCCTTCATATTCGTTGTTATATTTATTTTTTACAATCTTATCTACAGCGTAACATGCCTAATTATTATTATTTTAATTTGAACTATAATAATTTATCCATTTAACTGAATGATTTGCTAACATTTGCTTGTTGGCCTACGAAATAGAAGGCTAGTTGTAAATAATAAAAAAAAATTACTTAATGTAAGTTGTAAAAATAATAAGTAGGCCTACGTAGGTATACATTTATATTTATTTTCTTGTTTGTTTCATATTTATTTTTGCAATCTTGCCTAATTACATCATTAACATAAGCTCTGTTGAACTATTATATATCTTTACATATAAGGGCAAGTTATGAAAGCTACTACAACCCTAACGACCGAACTAAATTCGTCCGGACCAATATTTACTGTGACAATTGTTTTCCATTTTCCTTTTATCACAAAAATCGAAAAATAAAGAAACCCGATTCTTAAATAATAAACATGGTACCGCCGACGCGACGCCGACACTGTGTGCCGCGACGGTTTGTAGAATAAAAAATAAGCTTTAGATAACAAAATGGTATAGAACTACAATATTTATGGTGAAGTAGTTGCAAATTAGCACCGGAGGAATCCCATCTATCTATCTATCGATATAGAAAGAAAACAACAGGGTGTTCCATTTAAGAAACTATCTAGGTTTCTAGGTGTTGTAATAAGCTTGTCTGTCTGTAGATCACATAAATTAATACCGTACATACTGTTGTATAAGCTCACCCCCCATTTTTCAGAGGAAAATCTATCAAAAATCATCCCCTTATAATCTAGCGAAATTTCTTCGAAAATAACTTGTGTATAAGAACACTCTGAACTTCTGAGAAGAGTAATTGAATTTAAAAATGCAAACGATCGAGGCGCTAGGCAACTTACTTACTTTAAGTTGATTTTCCGTTTGTTGTCCTTTATTTTCGACACTTACTTGACATCGCGTCACTCTTTTGGCATTTAAAAATTTAATAAATATTTGACCCTACAGTTTTTAGCCGATTTTTGTCCAAAAAAGTGGGCTTATTTTTTTAATTGTATGGTTTTGGGCTACCCAATTAGCCAGTCTAATTTGGTGCGATTTTCTAAATCTGGTTAGTATTGCAATCACAAACATCCAGCGGGATTCGAACCCGCAGCCGTGAGTGACCTAACAGAGTGTTATCTCTTTAGGCCGCACCAGACAGAAATGTAATATTAAAAGCTGGCTAAATACTTACACACAAGCTCTTGTGATATAGTGGAATTTGATCATGACCCGACTAATAACTTAACACTTAGTTTTCAGTTTTTCATAGCAAGATCAAATTTTATCTGTTATTTATCGTTATCGTAACATCAAATTCATGTTTATTAGTCGTTATTTAACTTACATTAATAAAAGCACTAACAGATTCAATTTTTACTGTAAAAAATATGTTGTACAACAATGTAAATATAAAATCTAGTGTCATGAACAATATAATGGACGAGGCAAATAAAAGTAGTCCTAGTAGAATGGCATTGGGCATGTAACTTTTTTCGTTTTAGACGAAGCTTTGTTTCATCTCAGTGGTTACGTCGATTCATCAATTCATCAGTTCTACGAGACTTCCTTACACGACCTGAAACTTGTAGTTTGGCGTGCAGGTTTCTGCTCGCCGCATTGTTGGCCCGATATTTTTCGTCAAACGGTAAACATAGCACGTTACATCGCGGACGTTCGTAATCCATTTATAAATCAGTTAACTGACGAGGAGCTTACTTATGGAACAATGGCCCATACGGCTCAAACAACAATGTTCAGTGTTCAGACCGGACAGAGTTGTCAGAAGAAGTCAAGACGGAGTCCTTGTCCAAGTTGGCCACCGGGATCTCTCGGTGGAGATTATTTTTTATGAAGAGCACCAAAGTCTAAATTGTATCGCAACAATACGCACACCCTTGAGGATCTGAAGCAGAACATTCGTTCCGAGATTAATGCAGTCACACCAGTTCACGTCAGCTGCGACCGTTCTTCAACAATCTGTTGACCAGGACCAAAAAATGCCAAGAGGCGAATGATGGCCACATTCGGCATCTCCCGTAACCCGTTCTGTCATTCTTTCACTTGTATTTTTTCTTGAACCATGTTTCATGTCACCATATTAAACAAAAAACACGCATTCTCCGGACTATTTTTATTTGCCTCGCCCTGTACAAGTACAATTTTAGTACAACTAGTCACTGATAAACATTTAAGCATAGGTGCTAATTGAAAGTTCTTATCACCGTTCGATAGTAACAAGAACAGAGATCCGGGTCATTTTTTTTCAATCAAATCCAAATAATCATGTTAGCAGCAATACAGAATGATCTATTCTTTACTATTAATTGGATTTAATTGCATTGCGACGTCGCTTTCAGTATCATTTTGATGATTTTGCATAACATCTTTCGAAATAAATCGATGACACAACGGACTAATTAAATCCATACGAACAAACGGTTTATCGGTTTTAGTTATCCAACTTACAATATTTCCCACCAATAAAACTACCGTAAACCCCATAGGTGTATAGTACCAAAACGATATTCGATATAAAACAAAAGGTAATTCGCTCGATTCTAAACAAGGACTTTCTCTAAAAAAAAATCAATTGAAAGAAAATTAACCTGATTATCAAATTAAACGATTATTAAAAATACATCTTACGTTATAGTCGAATTAACGGAAAAATTACATCCGTGGGTGTAAAGAGGTTTTTTAAAATCTTCGAGTAAACCTTGACTTTTGTACCAATTATTTCCAATAATTATCCAAGAATTGAACAATATACCACTTATGCCGCCGAGTAGAGCACCCTAAAATAAAAAAGTGAATATGTAAGTTCTATGATAAATATTAATAGATAAATTATTATTAAATAAAAAAAATGTAAGATACCACAAATGAACTTTGTAATGTTTTTATAAAATTAAACACTTAACATAAATAGGTAGGTATTTACCTACCTATGTTGAGTTTTTTTTTTAAATGCAACACTTAAAAATATTTTATTCTAAAAATGATAATAAAGGACACTTTACTCTTGAATAATTTTCAAAGCATAATACTTTTTGGCCACACTGTACATTAAATATTGATTCTCTTATTGTTAGTGCATATTTTTATAAAGAGAGGCTTATCAAAGATTTGAAAATTAAATAAAAATTCTACTATGAATCCGAATCATCAAATACATAGACCTCGTTAGATATTATTTTAATAAATTAAAATACTTACTTTCGAATTTACGTTGGGAAATAATATACCTAACATAAATATTCCCACCATAGGACCTGAAGTAATTCCAGAAAAAGTAATCGTCAGCGGTAATATACTTCCTAAACGTTCGATAACAAACACCATTACGGTGCTCATTATTCCAGCAATTACTACAATCAACTTAAGAATATTACTAATTTGTTTTTGTGTAAGAGTGTTCGGCAGAAACGGCGACACAAAATCTTCATAAATAGTTGCTGACAACGTATTAAGAGTAGTAGATAATGTGCTATAAAATCTATTGTAAAATAATCTTTATTACTAAAACGTTTCGTATAAATATTCTAAATTACGATTATAAATCGTATATTCATATTCACTTAAACTACTATAAATACTATCTATAATCTCGATTAATATATTATAAATATCAGTATATCATAGCTATCCCATATATACCAAACATTCTAAAATTACTCTAATATCATTAAATGATAAATACACATATAGATAATCCAAATATAATCCTAAAATATAATCATTCTATTAAATTAGATTCAAATGCCATGTATTTAATAACCTACATTCTCAATATAATTCATAATTCATATAATTTCATATAATCGTGAGTAACAGATTAAAACTTCTAATTATTAAATTGTAACTTATTAATCATTAGATAATTTAGCTAATATTGAAAATTAGATTCAATTTGAACTAATATTGACAAATTAGTCAATAATTGTTGAATAATATTATAAATGTTCATGTAAAAAACTTATTTATAAGATAAACAGAGCTGTAATATGATATCAATTTAAGTATTAGAATTTAGCTCTGATTTGATATCAATTATATTAGAATCTCTTACATATATTATAAACTCAACAAATTTTATAATCATATTATGAAATTAATATTGATAAATCGTTATTGACTATTCAATTTCAATTTATATAAACTTTTAAATTCTTAATAATTTACTACAAATTATTAAATAATTCTATACCATTATCAGTAATTCAAAATTAATAGATTAGAAATATGACAATTGCCATAAGTTATTATAAGATTAAAAGTGTACTAAATTACATAAATATGACTAATATCAATGCATTCGATTAAAATAACGTATAATACTTACTGAAGTCAATCAATATTTTGGCATATTAAAACAAATTATTAGCTAACAAAATATTCAAATTACAGAATAATTTATTAATAAGTCATTAAAACATTCAATTCAATGTTCAGAGTCAATACTAATTATACAGCATTTTATCATATGACAAACTTAATGATAATCAATGAATAATTATCACGTTAATGTCAATAATTTAAATAATATAAATGAAAATGATATTATCTAAATTGTCTTACATGACAAAATGAAACTTTCCAGACATCATTAAATAAGTTTATATAGTTAATGCATGATAAATGTACAATTATTAATTTATCATAACAATAGATGTATAATTATAGATTATAATGAATCATATCTGAAACATAAACTAATTATCTGTTATTTAAGATATGATTAATTATCAATAATTTAATTGATTTATGCAATTTAAATTATAAAAGAGAAATATCTAACTGATGATCAATTTTAAAACTTTGACATAGTCAATATACATTCTAATATGATTAATTATAATTATCATTAATATTCTAAATATACGTTACCAACAATTAAACTCTAAATGACTACCAATATGTTAGACATACAATAATGAAATAAGTTAAATTAAGTCCAAAAGTAATCACATTATATCTATTGACTATAATTCATATACATGTCAAAGCTAAGTAACTTCTAATTATGTACTTGACTAATAAAAATAATATAAATGAAGCATCTCATGTATAAGATAGTATTACTAATTGAAAATATACAATTAGATATGAAGAATATATTAGATCATACTCAATTGACTATGATATTAAATTAACTTAGATCTATAAATTAGAATAATTAATCACAATATGATGATATGAAATCTGATTATTATGACTAATTATATAATCTTAAATATAATTTTATCATAATTTAAAAAATTTAAACATGAAATTAATTTGAACATATTGTAATAATTCCATAATGTATAATCATAAACTTAATTATATATTCATTTTTAATTATATATTATCATTAAATCTATCATAATTATCTAATCAATATTATATCAAATCTATACTATCTTAAATAATAATCATTTAGATCTAATATATTTATTGATTTAAGATTGATTTATATTACTATTTATATCTATTATAATTTCATACTTATAGTAATCAATTTGAATTTAACAATGTATATCTAAAATTACATATTAACATATGATATTATTAAATAATTACATAATATTATTAAGATAACTGTTTCAAATTGATATAAACATAATATTACAGTATCATCGAATAAAGTACGATATAATAGATTTTTAATTGACTATAATAAATTTATATAGATTACAATTGTACATTACATGTAAGTTACATAATATAATGATACTAATAATGTTACTGTTACTTAAGCATAATATATATCTAATAATTGTGTAATATTGATAAGTATCTTAATTTATATGCATTATAACATCTTTAAATTCTAATATTCAATAATAACTTAATAATGAATACTAGTTATTAATTTATATATGATTATTATAATTATATTTTATTATTCAAAATATTTATTATGTATAGCGATATGTATTAGCAATAGTTATATAATAAATGTACTATTTATAATTTCTATAATCGTATTACTAATGTAATTTAACAATATAGTAAATATTCATAATATAATCTATACATTAAAATGCATTGTAATCTAAATTAAAAACTATATGACAACTCAAACATTGTTATAATTTAAAAATGTCCATTATATAATTAAATTAATTTACAATAAGATAACTAAATTATCAAATTCTATAATCATTAATATCAATTAATATTGATAATTAAAATATTTAAAATTGTCATTATTTCAATTTATATTATTATGTAAATTATACATCAATAACATATCTAATTCATTTTGTATACTGTATTATAATCTCATGAAATCTATATCATATTAGAATAATAACATTATTTAGTATTATAACTAATTATTTCAATTGATCATAATCTTTAACTATTTATATTAATTTATAATTTTAGTTACATTATTGCTTTAATGATAATCATAACTATGAATTAATCAAATAATGTATATTTATACATTTGAATTATTTATATATGATTTTAATAACTTACATATTATATTATAATACATAATTAATAATTGATATGTTTAATTATATCGAAATTAATTCTAACATGTAAATATAAGCATATAGATTAATTATGTATTATAAAGTCATATAATATATATTAATTGTCTGATTTTTAAATATAGTTCTGACTAATTTCGATATAATCAAAATTGTATATTATCAAATTATCAATTTACTTAATATAATAAACTTAAATTTGATTATATCTGATTAATATGTTTAAATTAATATATTAATTTAATACATATACGTATTAATAGTTACTACATATAAATTCTTAATATTTTATATTTGAAAATTAATATCATTAACAGATTAATCTGTATCTTATCTAATGTATTATGATAAATTGACAATAAATAATAAATACTTATAAATTATATAATTTATATTACTCTATTAAGATTAATTTCATTTCTAATGTTACTAATGCATTGATCGATATTAAGTATATTTATTAATAATCATTCTAAAATTATTTAATTAAATTAATATCATAATCTTTATTTAATATACATTAATTATTAGTATTTAATATATAATTCTAATTATTTAATATATCTATTATTCATAATTGTATATTAGTTTCAATTAATGTACATCACTAATTAACACTAATACAAGTTTTTATATTATAATTTAACATTTATTAATTGTAATATTTAATTTTATATAGTTTATGATTATACTTGTATATTTTAATTGATCATTTAATTTGATTTATATCATTGTAAACATTAGTTATTATACTTAATACATTTGTTAAGTTACTTACTTATTTATTGACTTTTAATATACGATATAATTTTTAATGAATAAAAATTAAGCTATATCTATTTATATTTATTTCAATATAATATATTATTTACTTTGATATTATTAGATTATATTTAATACGTATATTGAAATTGATTATAATTTTCCGAATATATTGATTTCTAATAGAATTGATACAAATATTTTTACCAGTATTATACTAATTCTAGCAATTAGATTTACAGATTTATTTAATTTATAATATTTATAATGAATTTACTAATTAATGAAATATATAATCATAATTGCATAGTTATTTATTATTCTATTTCATATAGTTAATTTTACTATTATAGTATATTTAATTTTAATAATTTCAATTTAATTATAAATTGTAATATTCATATCTTTAACTATTATATTATAAAACATTATTTTCGATTTAGTCATTCTCTATTTCTGAGATATTAGCAAAATATTATTTGATTATAATAATGTTAATTATATACTTTCATATTTAATACATGATTCTATTTGTAATATATACGTTTAATTTGTAATTCTGAATTGTAAGTTATCTATTAGTATATTTCATACATAGACTTATTTAATATGTTATATTATATTATTATTTAATATACTTAATTATTTACAATATATCTTATTATATATTCAATTTCAGTAAATGATTCATACTTTAAATCTTGTATTATATTAAATTAATCTAATATATACTTATTTACAATTAAATGTTTTTCTATTATTTAGTCTATAAATTTATGTAATAAGTCTTATATTCAGATTAAATATATATAATTTGTAATTCATAGTTGACATATTACTGAAATTAAAATGTATACTTATAGTTTACATAGATAATAATATATACTTTAACAAATATTATCAGTAATTAAAAATACTGTATAAATTACTAACGTCATTACATATTTAATACATATAATATCTATATGAACAATATGTAATATTTAAAAGTTATACGTTATTAATATTAAATAATTAATTAATTAGTTAAAAATGAAATGCTTATAATGAGTCAATGTGTATGTTGTCATTACATTTTAGAATTAAAGATTATCATCTATCGTAAATATTTATGTTACATTTATTATAATGTATAATAAGTAATAATTTAATTATTGTAATCTATCATTATAATACATTACTAAAGTTATTAATTTCATAGTATATAAAAGTTTATAGTTAAGATGCTTTAATTAATAAAAATTCATAATTAAATATTACAAATTACATGTATGTCTAATCTAATTAAGATATAATACTGAAATATTATAATTAAATCAATTTAATTTAAATTTAATACATTGTATATACTTTAATATTATATTCTTAAATTGTTAATAGTTAATATTATAAATGTAGTAGATAGTTTTAGATCAATATTGATATGTAAAATGCATAATAATTAGAATTAATTTAAATATGCATTACTATATTATATATTAATCAAATTATTTATTATTATCATATAAAAATAATTAATCATTATAATTATTATAATTACTACAATATTATATACTATCATGTATTATTTATATTTATATTATGACAGTATAGTATTAAATGATACAATTCAAATTGTCACTCATAGTAATAATCAAATATTGAAACTTCAAATAATATTAAATTATAAATATGAAAATTAAATAATCACAATTCATTAAATTTAAACATGTAATAATAAGTTAAAAATTAAAAAATAAGTTATAAATACTTTTAAAATAATTTATTAATTTCCGTTTAATTAAAATATTAAACTTATATAATCTAATAAAATTATTTTTTTAATTTAATTTTATAAAATTTACTTTATTATTGAAAATATTTTAAATAATAACAGTATTTCATATTTAATTAACTTATTAAAGTTTTGAATTATGGTACGAATTAATTTTACTTTAAAAAAATTTTATTTATTTAATAATTATAATTACAAGTTATAAAAAACATTAATTTTTAAAACTAAATTCATAGTTTCAATACAATAAATTTTATTTAGAATTCAATTTAATTCATAAATACATTATTTCTAAAATAATTATTTAAATTATAAAACATTAAAAATTCATTTCTTAATATTTAAAAAATTAATTAAGATAATAACAATAATTTAATTTTAAGTTAAAAAAAATTAAAAAAATTATTTAAATTAATAGAATAATAAATTTTTAATTAATATAATTCAATTACTAAAAATTTTATTAAATTAAAAATTTTTATTTTAATTAAAATTAAATCTAAATTGATTAAATTAAAAATTTAAATTTTGCATAAAATTTAATTTAAAAATATTAAATTAAACATTAAAATTTTCATAAATTTATTTATTATAATATAAATCATTATTATTTTAAAAACTTATTAAAATATTAGAATAAATTACAAGTTAATTTCAAAATACATTGATAATTAAACTTTTACAATTATAATATTATAACTTTTTTGTTAAAATTTTAGTTTAAAATTTGTTAAATTTAATAAAGAAATTTTAAAAATTATATTTACTTAAATTTTAAAATTAATTTAATAATATCTTTAATAATTCTAAATTATTTAAAGTATTAAATTTATCTTTATATAATATTATTAAAAATTCTAATAACAAATTATAAGATTAATTTTCATTTTCTAATATAAATTAATAAATTACTTCAAAATTAATAGTTTATTAAATATAAGCATAAATTTAAATAGTAATTTTTTAATAAATATTTTAATTATTATGTTTTATTTATAAATTATATAAATATTAAAAATATAACTTAATATTCAAGATTGAAATGTACATTAAATCTATTTATCAATATTAAAATATAATAAATATTTAAATAAATTTTTAAATTTAATTTATTTCTATAATTAATTATAAATATACTATGTAAATTAGTATTTTATAATTATCTTTAAAATTTATAAATTAACTCATTTATTAATAATTATTTCTTTTAAATATTAAACTTGAAATAAATTCTGAATAAATAAAATTCGACATCATAAGAAAAAAATTTGATAATTTTGTAAAAATAATAATTTTATAATAATTAAAATATTATATTATACATGATTTTTATATTAAATTCTACAAAATTAAATTATTGTTAATATAGTACTAATAAAAGTATTTTAATTATTTTGAATTTTTAAAAAAATTATGTAAAAATTATATTAATTAGTAATTAAATATTATTTATAAGTAATTAAAATTTTAAATTAATTTTACGGATAAAGTTAATAACTTATTTCAAAATTTTTAAATGAAATTTTTTTATAAATATTTGTGAAATTTAAACTATTTTAATTTATATAGGTAATTAAAAAATTTATTTACATATAATTAAAATTTTATGTTTAAATATTTATAAAATTAAATATTAGTTTTAAAATATCATAATTAAAAATATTCGAAGTTTTAAAAACTTTCATAAATTCAATATTTCTATCAATATGTATTTAGAAATAATTTAAACAATTTATATATAAAAATGTTTTAATATAATTTGATGTACATAAGTAACGTTGTTTAAATAGATATTACTTTTTAAATGTATACTAATTTTCAAATAACTTGTACATGATTTAATTATCAAATTTATACTTAAATTTTTTAAATTTAGTTGTGGTATTAGTCGTAAATTTTCAAGTTAAAATTAACATAAAGGTTAATGTTGAATTTTTTAGTCTTTACTTTTTTAACTATTAATTTATTTAAATTTAAAGTATACTTAAATTATTTTAACGTTTATTAAAAAAATAATATGAATTTATAATAATATGTTTAATAAATTATAATTATAGTTAAGGTCTTTTGTAATCATAGTGATTCGAAACGCTTATTTAATTATAACTTTCAATTAATAAAATTTGTTTTATATAAAATCAAATTACATAATTTAAATTATTAAATTAGTATTTTTTATTAAATTTATAATTTTAAGTACTATAATTATCATATAAGTTTAATATTATTTAAGAAATTAAATAATTAATTTAAAATACTATTATAAATATTAATATTAAATCTACTCAATCGTATATAAATTTATTAAAAGAAAATATAAATTTCTTAAATATATGTTTTTAAATTTAATGTTAATAATTGAAGCAAATAATATTACATCTTATTTTTTTAACGAATATTCTCCAAATAAGATATAAGATCTTATCGTTACAAACATAGGCTTTGCAAATTCATTAACACGAGACAACTAATTAATATCTCTTGAGCATTCGACCCAAGTACATATCTCGTATGTATATATGTATAATCCAATAAAAATCTCCAAACACAGCTACTGACATGAGAAGTAAGCTCGATAATGCGAAAGCTCTTCTGAAAGCTTCAATTTCTAATTATCAAAAAAAATATTTACTTCATTGCCGTTTCCTTCTTCAAAAACGAAGAATTTCAAAAATAACTAAAACGTTTGGTTATTTTGCATAACAACTAAGGTGATTAATCTTTCTTTCAAGTTTAACCTAATCCCGTGTGCAGAGTCTTAAATGCATAATTGTTTGTGCAAAAAAATTTAAGTAATTTTTAAATTATTCTGCGTTCATAATGAGCTCATTATAGCATAGAAATTAGTGCTATAAAAGCCCCATTACGACACGCAACTTTTCATTTTTCGAAGTTGGTAGTATTAAACGACACCGTAAATTCCTAATAAACCTAACACAAAACTTGTGTTACGCACAAAGTGCGTTTGCGGCGATTTAAAATTTTTGCGAAATCTCGAAAAAATCCTTTTCTCACGAAAAAATCACGTTATTTTTTTGTCAAAATTTGGACCCGAACGTTTTGAGACGTAACGTTCAAAACAAATCGAAAACGATTAGAAAACTCGTATTTCTACTATAACGAAGCAATAAATGACGAACTGCCGCGAACTGTCCGTGATTTTTGGAAAAATTTTGACCCTACCTGAAAGTTTTGGTTTGGACGTTTTACTATTAGAAACATCAATTTCCACCTAAAATAAAACTTAAAATAATGAAACATAAGTAGTTTCGTCGAACTCGAATTATGGTGAAATTTCCAAAATCGCCGTAAGCGTCGTGGAAGTAAGTTCAAAGTTTTTCCGAATAATTTTGTTCCAAACTTGCGTACAAGAAACATCGATTTTCATCAAAAACAAGCGAAAATTGACGAAATATATGCAGTTTTGTTAACTTTGATTATTCGCAAAATCCTTAAGATTTTAATTTAGCAAACCTCTGCTATTAAAACTACAGTTACAGCAGTTTCAAAATGGATTATAAGTGTATTATTAGTAAGTACTTATCAAATATACAGTGGAATCTCTATAAGTCGAATAACTCGATTACTCGAAGTTTTCTTCTCTTTCCTTCAGATTCGAGTTATCGAGGTTTGACTGTATATATTTTTTCGGTTTTTTCAAAATCCTCATATAAATTTTTCCCACGGCGTTTTTCTATTTGTAAACTATATAAAGTAAAGCAATAATCTTATTAATTTGAAAATATAATTCATTTATAAATTGGTATTGAAATCCCTCTATGAAAAAAATTATATTCAATCTTTCTTCAATTATTGTAAAGAACTATTTACAAATTGATGCTGCTACTTGTTAATTTATTTTTTACTTAATTAGGTGTCGTTTCTAGATGAATACAAACAAAAAAAGATCATATAATCATAGTATATCCATATTTATTTGAATCTATTTTAAATATTTATGACCATTAACATTAATCAATATTAAAATAAACAGTGTAATGGACGTCTGAAAACTTCAACAGCTAAAATTATTACGAATTATTAATCATTAATAATTATTATTACAGTGGATTCCAATTTGACTGTTTAATAACAGATATATGAAACTGTTAAGACTGTACAAAAAAAAGCAAGCAATTAATTAAAAATGAACACAAGTTCGAAATATAAATTTGATATTGTTAATCTTATTGTGTCAATGTACCGATTAAAATTGTAACATCATTTTTTCTTAATGAATATTTACAATTAAATGTGTACATAGCAATAAATATTACAACAAGAATAACTCCCATTTTTCATGCATGGCATTAAAACGGATTTTTACAAATTTCTTATTAAAACATCAGTTAAAGTGCACAAATTCCATTTATGGCACACAATTAACATAAATGAAAAATAAATTTTACAGAGTGAACAAATTATTATGGCACTAGCAGAAAACTAATTGTTTCCATACGTAATTAATGTAATTACATCGTGACGCTAGATTTTTCGCATGGTATTCTTTTGAAACTATGGCCACTCTGTAATATTTACAACAAGAGCTAACAACCTAGAAATTGTTATTGCTTTATACTATTGTATTTATGTAAATGTAATAAATTTTATATATTTTTAAGAAAGTGTTAAAACCTGTAAAACAAACACGTTGAGAGCTCCTGCAGTACTTAGTCCCATTTCCAGTCTTTCATTAGTTAAAAGCGTTAAGGAAAAAGTCGATTCTCACATACGCAACACAATGCGACCTCAAAAAGTTGTTCTCATATATTGCATCATATTTACACGGGAATAAAAACAATAAAACGTTTTTAACGACAGTCTGGCACATTACATTCAATAGTGTAAGTGAGAATCTAACTACAAAAGAAACTTACAAAAACTGAACATGGTGTAATATTGTATAACACCAACTTGGCTAACTTAATATACTTACATACCGTATACTAATAATTATCCCAGATGCATGTTTATTTGCAATAAAACAATATTAGTTATTACTGCAATTAATCTATAGCCAATCACAGATATACACTACTATTTGAAATATCTAAATGTGATAAAATATAATATATATATATATACAAATGTATTAAATAATTATTGCAAACAAATACATCAAAATTTGCTTAAAACTTGTATACGTGTTTTCATAAAAATGTTTAAAATTACAGCACTTCCGAGAATAATAAAAGTTGTAAACACGATAAAGCAATATAGTCCCAATTACCTGTAGATACATCATAAGATAATTGTCGGTTATTTTAAATTTTTTTACATTGTAACGTTTAATTTATTGCACTAAATCTTTAATATGTAGTTATGATTTGTTCCGAACATTATAGCCTCTAAGAAGACTAACTAACTAAATGTAAATTTAAACCCAAAGTAATAACTTTTAAAATACCCTCAAAAATTATCTACAACAGAAAATTGTAATTCCTCGAAACTACTCGGATGAATTTATATATTTTTTTAATTTTTCGTTAATTTTACTAAATTGTCAGATAATTAGGAATGTAAATATTGCGTGTGTGGTTCGTTAGTCAAAATGCGTTTCGCATTTAAAAAATTTAAAACGATAATGGTCATTCTTCTATTCCGATAGAATAAAAATATTTAATGGAAGCATTTTAAAATTAATTATTACAATGGAATAACATGTAAGTATACACAAATGTAGAAAAACTATCTAAACAGGAATATTTTGCTAGTGAGACGGCAGAATGTTCTTATATAAATTTATTCTAAGCAACTGCAGACTGCACCTATTTTTAATAACTTCACTTAATAAATTTTAATAAACCGATAACAAAAGGAAGTTGTCGTTAAATTACCGAAACAACCCTGCTGCATATGAAATATTCACTAAAATTAAAAAATAAAAATCTACAAGTAACGCGATATAAAAAGGCTTTCCTGTAGTGATTTTGCACCAGTCGAGCTAGGCTATTATAAAATATTTATAAACAGCGTTTGTATAAAAAATACAAACATATAACTAAACTGCCTGTAAGAATTAATAAAATTGACATAAATCTACTAACGATATACAAACTACTGATATCAGTCTTATTCACTGCAGTTACTGCTGTTCTAGTCTTTTTTCTTCTTCTAACATAGCGTCTAGTTCGTCTGTAAGATTGGCTAACATATTGCCGATGTCGTTGAGCACATCGGCGGGCTCCGCCCTTTGCGTTTTAATTTGCCTACTTGGCGCCGGAGACGGTTGAGGAGGTAAACCTGTTCTCGGTTTAGCCGGAGAGTAATCGCCCGGCCTTCCGCTTGTACGCGTTTTAATTGTTCCCGCATTTTCATTGGCAAATGGCAACGAATCTGACTCCGTGCTCGAACTTGACTGCACATCGATTTAAAACGTGAATATAAAACGCACTAAACATTTCGATAAGAACCTACCTTAAAACTGGCATCGGAACCGTTTCTATGCTGCAATGCCAAAGTGTGGATTAGTTCTTGTTCTTCTGAACTCCACGACCGCGACGAATTTAATTTCGATATACAAGCACCCGGAGGTGTACCCGGAGCCGGTGGAGGTGGCAACGGTAGTTCTCCTTGACTATCTAACGATATACTCAAACTATCCGAGCTAGGATAAGCGGGAAGTGGAAGAGGGCTAGACGTTTGCACGTGATGTATCTCTACCGTTGTCGTTTGCTCTGGACATTCGCCAGAAGGGTCTAACTGCCGTTTCGGCGGGCTAGGGGGTAATTTTTTACCCATTATCGGAGTTCCATATTGTATGTGATATTTATTTGTATCTATTAAATCGCGTGGAAGAGTTTTGTACTGGGGTGGAATATATTTTTCTGGATTGAATTGGGGCTTCTCGAAGTCCGGGAATGTTTCTCTAGCTTTTGCAGTAATTTTTGCGATCGGTCGTGGTCTTATTACGCCTCTCGGTCTGGGCAAGGTACCTCCTCCGCCTTCGTATAAAAGAGCCGTTTCGTTAGTGGGAGTTATGTCTCCATCGTCGTAGGAACGTGGTCTCCAGCCTATTGACTGTTGATAATAAAATATTTGCGTGTTATCCGAACTAAAGGTGTGATGTGTACGTTCGTTGGGATCTTCCAACGACTCCAATGATTTACCTCGGCCCGTTCTTATCTGTAACCAATAAAACGTCGTTTGATAAATAGAAATCCATATCGAACGAATATTAATTAGACCACAATTGATTGCAAACAGTTCTATAACTATCGTTATCGTTCAGCACTGCAAGTGGACTGAATCATTACACTTATTGATATCAAACTAAAATATTACCTATTTAGAGTGTATCTATACAAATATAACAAACATGAGCAAATAATACAAAAATTATAAAATAACGTGCTTTCATAAAGAAAATCAATTCTCTGTCGGTTCTATACCGATTTTATTGAACTATAAACATAATTATCTACTAGAACTTGGAAAAGTACAAAATATGATGTCTAAAAAAGAGTTATTTAATTACTTTATCTAATTTCTCTGTATCTATTTCTATTTCTACAATGGAGAATTATCGCGATTATTTTTATTAAAATTTTTAAAATCTAGGGAAAACATTAAAATTGTCGTGCTTTTGCGTTTTTAATATAGCCATATTGATAATTCATAAAAAATTAATGGATTACAAATTATTTTGCGACTGTGATGGTGTGACGTAGCTGCCAGGTCACCATTAAAAACGGATTTCGCATTATTGAACGCTAACTTCTCGTTTATAATTGTAAGCTGTGGTTATGTCACATGACATGGAGATATATTTTTATTTCCTGTTTACTGTTTACTACGTTTCTTGCTTAATTTAAATTGACCACAAATTGTTGGTATTTTTAAACGTTATTATATGTATTTTATTTTCATTTAAAAACATTCTAAGAAATACTGTTTTGCATCTATAATTCATTTAATAATAGTATTTTTCAATTTAAAAAGTTTTCGATAATTCCCCATTCAAATTAAGTACCTACTAGGTAATAATTTTAAAACTTAATCGCAAATCTATGGGCTGGTCTTTTCACCTTTAGATAATTTTTATCTGACAGATAATAATAGAAATCATTGTTTTAACAAGGAAAATCTTTTAAAAAGTGAACGAATTAATTGTTATTGCCAACATATAACATATGTAGAGTGTAAAGAACACGCCAAATTTCAAATGATTTAATTAAACCGTTTCCGAGATAATGAATAAAACACTATTGTTTTTCAAATTTTTAACCCCCCTCCCGCATCATGGAAACTAAACGTTTCCGGACATTATTGCAAAAAAATGTTTAATTACACGACCTACATCACATCTGAAAAGTAGGAATAGCTATTCTGAAACACCCTGTATAGGTAACTATTATTACGGTGATTTTCCATTTTTTCAAAAATTCTACATTAACGTTAATTTAAATAAAAACAAATTCGTAAATTGTTTAGCCCTAAATTAAATAAATATCAAAATAGCAGCGAGCATTAAAATATTAATTACAGTAGAACCTTAATTATACGGAGTTTGATTATTCGGGAACTCAATTAACTGAGGTCTACATTTGTATCTAATCATTAATTAACAAGATTAGTATCAAAGTTAAAACGACAAACACAAAATAAAATCAAACTGTTGTTAAATAATTCGTCGAAAATCAGGAATACCAATACGCTATCATACACAAAAAAAAGTTCATAAAAATGCCTGTGGGCAGTAGAACTAATTATCCTTTACCTTTATACCTTTTCTGACAACAGACAGTGCTATTCATTCAATCATTCTTATATTTTTCTGTAGACTTTATGTTAAATATCTATTAACCATTAAAGCAAGTAAACTTAAAAAACTTAATTCGATTATCGGTGGTTTTCGATTTTCCGTGGATCCCCTTCCTCGTTATTATCACGGATAATTGAGGTTCTACTGTATTTAATTTAAAAAAAATTACAAGTTTGTTTTTCAAAATTCAAGGGCGCTGTAAATTAAAAACAAATGTTTATTTTATCTGCAATTTACTTACGGTTGTATAATTACTGATAAGTATAAACAAAGCCTTTTATTCCAATATTAATCGGTAGTTATCCAAACCTGTTATTTTATAGAAAGCTACTACTCGACAACAAATTACTGTAATGATCCTTACCAGTCTACTGCAGATACCATAAGTAATGTCGAGAGCACTCCGGAAAGACAGTTCGTACGATTAATAATTCGTTTATGTAAACTATAAGCAGTGCATGAGTTTGAGAAAGATTCCATATGGGCTTTCTACCGTACGGTCTTTCTTCAAGGGAACTGCTAGGTTCCCGTGCAGTAAAATGTATTTTAACTCGGACGAACGTGCTAACTACATAACTGTCTTCCTGGAGTGCCTCCGACTTTAACACAAAAGCATGCACCAAATGCAAATAATTGAGGTTTGAGAAGTGGATGTCTACCTTGATAGGAACAATGTCAGTGCAATACATGGGCTGCACGTAGTGTGTACCAGCGGCGAGTTGGCGTGTCTGGTCGAGCTCCCAGGGCTGGTGGAAGGATCGGAACGTGGTGTGAACGGCAGGGACGCCAGGCGAGGGCGGGCCCAGGGGTGCGTGCACCATCACGTCCTTACACAAACATGCAGCTTAAGCAAAATAGCCCATAGCACACTAGATTGTGCCCGATGTGTTGGACACAAGAGATATTTCACATGTGCACTGCACGGGTGCAATATTGTGCTCGTAAAACTGTCTTTCACACAGTGAAAAAAAACATATATTTCACTCTTTCCATCCACAGTGAAATATCTTGATTGAAAAAATGTTAAAATCAAGGAAACCAAAACATGCACGAAAATTGAATTTGGAAACATCGCAAAATTCTAGTAAAGTAGATACTATCCTGTAAATTGCAAGATGACATAGACAACTTATCGATAATCATACCTGTTGCATGTGAATTCTATTGTAGTCTATGGCATTAAACCGTTTCCCCGATCTAATATCTTTCACCCTTTTGATAGCGAGCATAATTTTTTTCTGATGGCCCAATTTTACTATTCCGATATCCTCCAAATCTTCCCACGTTAGTTGAGTCACGTCGTCCACAGTATTATAGCCTTGAGATAGAAGAGCGGGCAAGTATTCTTCTAAACGTAAAAGACGCAACCATTCTTCTAAAGAACCCTGTAAATAAATACAAAATATAATTCGACAAATTTTTTAAAACATAATATTACGTTGACGCTTACAGGTATATAATCGGGTAGATTATCTGGTAGGTTTAACTGAGCAATTTCTGCTTTTAGCCTTTTACGGTGATGGGGCTTCGTTATTCCTATTGCAGTTAAGTCCTCCGGGGTCATTCTACCAATTGTCGGTAAATCATATCCCGCCGATAA
This sequence comes from Rhagophthalmus giganteus, assembly GCA_036326145.1. Classification (NCBI taxonomy): domain Eukaryota; kingdom Metazoa; phylum Arthropoda; class Insecta; order Coleoptera; family Rhagophthalmidae; genus Rhagophthalmus; species Rhagophthalmus giganteus. The sequence goes on along the minus strand of JARFJA010000001.1, from coordinate 42,343,980 downwards.
AAACAAGGGAAAATACTCTTCGAACTGAAGATCTACTAACCAGGCATGTATAATTTCTTGATCCTTAAAAATATTTATCGATTAAATTAAAGGGCCGTAAAAGATGCGGGTGACATACCGGAACGCCTTGATGAATCATTCTTTCAACATGACCTTGTTCAGAACCTATAGAACATGAACTAAGTGAACATCGTGGACTATTAGATGAGCCAATTGTACTACGACCAGCATTACTAAGAGGGTGATAGGAAGCTCTTCCGCTATCAAGAGAAGCCGTGCTATGTCTTGAACCCGAACCCGCGCTACCGCTCGACGAACCTGGACTGTCACGCCCAGGAGACTAAACAAACATACATAAAACATAGTTAAATTGAACAATAACAATTAGAAAATGGTAATAGTGATTACCTGGGTCATATCGATGCCTTGATCTTCTTGAAGGCTAAGTTGGTGATGATAGTAAACTGCGGCTTTATGGGTGAGGACGCTTCCAGGAGGCGGTTGTCCTGGAAACGTAAATGTAGGAGGTGGGAAAATCGGTCCGGGAGATTTACCTGTACTACCACTAACAGTGCTTCCATAGTCTGAGTGATCATCTATAAATGAAATAAACGATATAAGTCTAAACTATTCTTCCACATGTTTAATCATAACACTGCACAACAGCATTTCTGATGATTGGGTTATGTTACACGATATTAGTCCAATTTTTGATGACGATTTCAATTCCGTGATTGAAATTTCTGTATCAGCTATAGTTAAAAAAATATGACACGGGTGTTTTTTTATAATAAAACACTATAAATTTAGAAATAATTCTAATTTATTTAATTCTTATAATGAAAAAAACTTTCTCTTATATGATTTTCTTGCTAAAGCTGGAGGCAGAGAGCTATTCTGAATGCTCCAACAATAGTCAGCCATCATGTGTGCGTTCCAGTAGCCCTGATAGCGTTCCTCCATGGTACGGAGGTCCTGGTGGAATCGCTCGCACTGTTCTTCACTTAGGTCCCCAAGATTGGCGGGAAAATAGTCCAGGTGGTTGCGAAGAAAGTGTAACTTGATGCTCATGTTACATCCAAGCCTTTGAAAGTGACTCAACAGTTGTTCGACGTGTTGAGAAAATTCAGAACTTTTCTTATTTCCCAAAAAATTTTTAACAAGCCAAACAAACTCATTCCATGCCGTTTTCTCAATCTCTGTCATAGTGTCCGTAAAATTTGAGTCTTTAATTAATGATCTTATTTGTGGCCCGTCAAAAATTCCCGCTTTTATCTTTTCTGCACGCAGTTTTGGAAACTTTTTTGATAGGAAAAGGAAACAATTTCCATTTTTGTCAAGACCTTTTACAAATTGTTTTATAAGTCCTAGTTTTATATGTAACGGAGACAAAATTATACGATCTCTTGATACTAAAGGGGGGTTTTCACGTTCTGTTGTCCTGCAACTAGCGCTTCCCGAGGAGGCCAATCTTTTTTAATCCAATGTTGATATTTAGCTCTACTGTCCCACAAGCAAAGAAAACAGGGATATTTTGTATAACCACCTTGCTGGCCTAAAAGTAAGCTGACCATTTTTAAATCAACACATATGAGCCAATTGTGTTCCACATATTTAATTTTGTCTAAAACCAGAGCAATAGTTGTATATTCTTCTTTTACTTTTGTGGAATAAGCAATAGGCAACGACCCTAATTTATTCCCATTGTGTAAGAGAACACATTTTAGACTACGTTTTGATGAATCTATGAATAGACGCCAGTCACTAGAAACGTAATTTTGAAGTCCCATTGCAGCCATTAAACCAGGTACATCTTTACAAAATACGAAATCATTTTCTTCAGCAAAATATTTGAGGAGAATTTGTTCTCTTGTGCGGTAATAAGAAATTTTCGTTTCCTTTGTTACCAAGTTTCTTTGTTTTAGCCTAGAAGCCAAAATTTCTGAAGCAGCCTTTGACAGTCCCAGATCTCTGACAAGGTCGTTTAAATCATCTTGGTTGAATAGTTTTGGCGCTTTCAGGTCACATTCAAAGTCACTATCACTACTGTCAGTTTTCGCCTCAAAATGCATAGGCTCATCCTGTGAAGCATCAGCTTGAGGTTCAAGTGATATTTTAGGACTCAAAATACGTCTATGTGCCGACCGTATGGAAGGATATTCCCATTTAGCTCGATTTTTTCGGTTAATGCCAGTTGTGTTCACCAAACAAAAATAACAGTCGTCGTGGTGGTTCAAGGGTTCAGTTCAGATCATAGCGGTTTCGTATCTAAAGCTATTCCTTTTCTTATTTGTCCACAAACGTAGAAACTCAACGCACGTTTTGCATACCTTTTGCGGAATTCAAGGCTTGTCTTTCATTTTCAGTGTGTGACCAAAGTAATTTTTGTAAGCCTCAATCACGAACGCTGTCACATTCAAACGGTATTCTTTAAATATATACTCTCCGCAAATGAAACAAAAATTATTTGGATCATTGACACAGACTCTTCTTGACGATGCCATATCAAATTATATTAAGAAAACTTAATATTTTCTTAATTACAAGCAAATTAACACACTAACACAACGATTTTTTCGTGAAAACTATATCTCATAAACAAGAGCTGTTACAAAAAAACTGAGGGTATATTTGAAATCAGCGACGTCAAATTAGTAAACATCACGTGATAAAAGTCAATCATCAGACAAAAGTGGTCATATTGTTGTGCAGTGTAATATTAAGTTGGGTTTCCATTAGTTGCGGTGTAGCGTATCCTTAACTGATACGATACGATACACTATCTGATTTTGCTTGATAGTTTGATACGCAATGAATAATCATAATCTATATTTCATGCCAATTTATACAAATTCTAATTACAGTCAGGTAAGTATGATCCAGGATTAGCGAAGAAGATCTTTTTTTGCACGAAGCAACCAGCAGTGATAAAGATTTTGAAGTCGAAAATATATTATAGAAAAAAAAAAGTTCCGGAGAGTGTACAAAGATAACCGATATTAATTGAATCGATGAGATCAAAATAAACACCATAAGTCGTTAATTTTGTGAAATTTAGTTAACGACACCAACTTGTTTGTAATTATCATCTAGTTATTTAGGGTGCAAAAACAACATCCGTCAGACTTGTCATTTAGTGCTAAAATGACGTTCAAAACTTCTAATGAGCACAGAAATAACAAATTATAGACTAATGTTCATTTATTATAATACATTTCATAGTTCATGACAAGGAATAAGTCGCTGAAGATGATTTCTTTTAGAATAACAAGTGAAACAAATGGATACCTAGCTTTAGAATTTAAAGAGTATTCGTTGCAAAAAGCGTTATGGTATTCTGAATTATCTAAATCATTCTAATAGAACATCAAAACGACAATATTAACCGAGTTGCGGTTTTAATTATGTCGTCTTTCTTATAATTTAGTTGAACGTTGAAACGTTTCCTTATAATTCGCAGAGTAGCCGCAAATATTTTCAGCCTTCCATATGAGGAAGCTACAAGTTGACAGTTAACCAGAAACGTTTTTCGTAAAAACATAAACCGTTATTAAACAGAACATTTCAATATTTGCTTTATAACAGAAAAGTGATAATCCAAAAAAAATATTATCTTCCTCGAGTCTCTACAATGATAGAAAACCGCGCATAGTTAAATTAGGAATTTCTACAATACGATTAAAGCATTTCTGAAAAAGAAACGAGTTTGATTTTCTTCGTGAATCGAAAAACAAAACGATGATCATCACGAGAACAATACATCGAGAACAATACATCCCCAACTTCGGCATCTTAAAAATTAAATTTATTACAACTGGTTACCTTGATTTATAACCGGTCGGCGGACTAAAATTTTAATGAGCTATATTTTAAATCATACTAAGTCTTCTCCAAGTATATGTTTGAAGAAACGCCATACGTTAATAAAAGCAATAAAAAAATGAGAATGAAACTTTTTCGCAATATGCAGATGTGGTCGTAATTTTGACGAACGACTATTGGGTTGTAAAAATGAATGCCATTACAAGTATACGAGCCTAATTTATTACCGCATATACTTACTTTATTATATGTTTATCATAACTTACACATTTTCGGAATTTTTGGCGAACTCCCTATATGATTTATTGTTCGGTAATTTGCATTTGAAATGCTTTCCAAGATTTACACAAATAAATTCAAACTATACCTATGGCTAAAGGCATATTCGTTTTATTTCTTAACAAACTGAATGTAAGTAAATGGCATAAGTGTTGAGCTACTCTTCAGCATAGTGCAGTTGCACTGCAGTGGGATTTATCTATTGTACATAGTAGGTTCGCGTAATTTTGTACGGTCCCTTTCTATAGCTTTCCTTATTTTATCATAAATCGGAGATTTTTCGGTTTCTGCGTAAACTACGAACGAGCCGCTACTTTTACTTCAAAATTACGTCATCAATATTGCGCAAGTAAAATCATAACTTATTTCTAATAATAAGTTATAGGTAGTAATGACATACACGTCGACCTTCATAAAATCGTTTACGCCAGTCGTGCGTAACTGACGTGACACCCTATCTACGTGACTCCTAAAATATAGTAATAATGTAAAAATATCTACCTATATAATCCTACCTACCGTTATACCTATACGTTTATTTCTGAAAATTTCGAGGCCCCTAATAATTTTTATACAACCCCTGGAAAATCGTGATCATAATTTGGGCAACACTTTCACCGATCGTGGGTAGTCCGCCCAAATCTTATCGTCGACGCTTTTTTGCCAGATAAACTGTTCGATGGTAAATTTATCTCTGGCCCATTTTAGAATGTTTGTGCCCTTTTGTCGAAAGAGATCTTAGGACGTTGTACAACATTGGTGCAACAGAAAAGAAGAGAATTTCTTGCATATTGAATCTAGGTCCATACCTAGATTTAACCATTTTAATTCGTAAATTTCCTTTGGTTTTAATTTTTCTCAATTCTTTTATTGTAAAACAGACGCGAACCTCTAGGTGTTTCACCCGTAGTTTGAACCATCCATAACTACAACATCATCCGGATCTTTCCAGCCATCAAAGTTCGATATGTGGTCCGCACTCACTCCCTCCACATTTCTTGGGACTGCCGAAAGCGGCAACTCTTACTCTGCTAATATTTCGGCAGCTTGCTTCGCCACTATCCTCAGGGATAACGCTCTTAAACATGACCCCGGAGCGCGATATCGCGGAGCAAGCAAGGAAAAAGATTACGAAAATCAATTTTCAAACGCCCTGTGGGCATCTCAAAAATGGACTACTTTCGGACGAATCTCGATTATTTGTAAGTAACTGTTCTATCGCCTATAGCAATATTGCCATATTTTTCTGAAACAGGCTTTATAACGAAACATCCTTATAGCGAATTTTTCTCTCCCAAGAAAAAACTGACAAAATGAATTTTCAGGCAGAATCAGGGGAACAACTTTCTCACAATACAGATGAGTTTATGAATAAGCTTATTGCCTAACCTTCGACATAAAACAACGTAATGGAGAATTTTAAAAACTAATAGAAGCTGCAAATGCCATACCCCCATCGCCAGATGGTGTGGAAATGTGACCTGTAACTATTATAGCAAACCAACAAATACAACCTTTTTTGTAGACAATTTGATGTGCTTTATTTTAATTTACTTTACATTTGATCCTAAAATGAACCCAGACCGAGATATCTACAAAAATTGTTTCAATGTGGCGGCCAAATCCGAAATCGACAGACCGTGCAAAATTAGTGTGTCTTTTGGAGACCCAGATACAGAGAATAAATGTCGATTTAACTTGCCCCTATTTATTTTCACCAAAAACCCCTCGTCATCTGATCTATAATAAGCAATGACGGAAAAGAAAATGAACAAATACTTTAATTCTTTAAGTGCTTGTTATTCGTTCATATTATAAAGATTGAACAAATTATATTCAATTTATTACTTTGTTTGGCAGCAACTGAATAGATTTCTTGAAGAATATTATTAATAAAGCAATATGTTAGGTACATATTTACGTAATTCGTTTAATTTACATTATCACATCGCATCAATGTGATTTTCTGGAAGTTTAGTTGAAATTTTTTGAAAAACAAAAAGAAACATAAGAAACAAGTAGGGTGGTGGCCCACAAGTAACAGGTTCTTATATTGCCAATTACAAATTAGTTTTAATAGATTATTCCCTTTATGCGTAAGAAACAATTAAATAAAGGAAAAACCCCTAAACCATCACTTATGCATTCTTCATACCTCCAGGACAAATCTCGCGGAGAATACGCATCAAGGTCGCAAATTTGCCTTCCGATTATCATTTACGCAAGTCTGAATAATCAACGTTTTGCTAAAGGCAACATCATTACGCTGATACATATGCAGCACATAAACCAAGGACAATTCTGATACCGTAATTACTTTTAACTAACCCGCTTTCGAGCTTTGTGTAATGAAATTTACATAATGCAAATACATCAGTTTACACAGTCTTTGCTATTCAAATTGTCCTTATTTGGATAAGACCGTTTTGCGCTTTTCATACACCGAAATAACTTCCACGTGTATTTTATCTACGAAATGTATCTTTTTTGTTCTAAATAAAAACAAAATGTTATGATTGCGAATTATTTTTCGGTGTAGGTACCTATCAAAGCGATCTCGCCGATTTCAACGTGCTTTTGTAATACTTTTAATAATTAAATATGTATAGGCATTATTATGAAATGGTAATACAGGATGTCAAACGAACACTGAACATCCTGTTATTTTTCTTTTGTTTGTTAAACGTCGTCAGCGACAAGAAGTTTTGGTAACAAATAAGAACATAAACAACTAGCACAGAACAAAAGCACATTTGATAAACACCTAATTCACACGATAGGTTCCATTCCATCATGTCGTCGATAAAACCTCGTAGTTTTTCTTTGCCGTGTCGTATGTGTGTAATATTCCACTTTCAAAATTTTAAACTGAATATTACAAATGTTTACAATTTAGTAACTTTTTATGCATGACGTGCATCGGAACCTATCGTGCATAACTCGCTTGTCGATCGGCCACATGCAATTAAAATACAGGATGGCCATTTTAAATGAAAAACTTTAACCAATTTTCTTCTTATTTTATAACAAAAATAAACTTTTCTCGGCATAATTTATATTTTGCTTGAAATTTATTGGCAGAAAAAGTTTGCCAATAAATTTTCCTCATTTTTGTTAAATAAGGTTTATATCAACTTTTCTTTTAAAATAAAATGCTATACTGAATAGAAATTTAAAGAAATTTACTGTACATCAAAATATATGTCTACTTACACGTGTACCTGCCACGTACCACGTGTACTATACATTACAAAAATGTACAGTAGGTATGTTTAAATTAAAACAAGCTTGCGTGGCGAAACCGGATACTTCGTCAAAAAACTTTATAATACCAAAATTTCGTCTGATTTAGCAAGGTTTTCCAAGTTTCTCTCATAGATTACCCTTTCTACGTTAAATTTACGATTTTATATTTTAATTAAGAACAAAGAAAATTCAATTATTCCGGTTAAACTCAACTATAAAAAACAATTTAATGTTTTAACTGTATTCACAAGTTATACATCATATATGTCACTTATTATACAGTGGGTTCAGCGGGAACACGTGTGTTTGTTGGTCGTACAATACATATTTTGTGATAAGAAAATTTAAAATTACGGTTACGATCGCTAGGTGGTACTAGTTGACTTTGTCTATTGTCTATTCTGTAAAAGTATGTTAATTTTAATGCCCTGTTAACATGTTATCGCCATGAAAACGTATTAAAATATCAATTGTGATTGGTCGTTAGTTTTTTAACAGACCTTTAAAAATAATATAATATATATGTACCCCATACGTATCAATTGGGTTTTGCGGCCGCTATAAAAACAATGCAGAATAACTGGCCGTGTGTACTAGGTTCGAATACCACAAAAAAACCGTTATAAATCTCAAAAGCTTGACTAACAAAGCGCAATAACGATATTCCTCTTATTAAAACATTCTTCAACGTTTCACAACATCGTTGCCAAATTCATTTAAATGCCTTCATAAAAAATTGCAACTTTTAAAATTAAAATTACGCGTAAACCAGGCGTTGTAAACTTTTTTATTAGACAACAACAAACGCTAGGTATGCTTATAATGTTTATAAAAAATGGTGTCGCGTTTTAAAATTGCCAAGAATAAAAAAGTCGAGTCCTCTAATTTATCTCTTCGTTTCTCGGTAAATTTTTGTCTAAAATTCATTAACAGTTGCATTAACAACGTACTGTTAAAAAAGTTGTCGCGCTTTTTGAAATCGCCCTGTGTAACACACTCTGCGATTTAGTTTACTATTCTGGAATCCAGACAAAGGATATCATTTCGAATTATCTGTACCTATTTTTTGAATGCACTATTTATTCAATTATTTTGAATCCTTTAATACATATAGGTGTATACGGTGTCCCGTAAATAATGGATAACCTTAGAATTAGAGATCGATCAAGTCACGACTATCCAGAATATCACAATTTGACCTAGTGAAAATCTCTGGATTTTCGAGATTTTGGCATTTGGGTGAATATCATGGAAATCGGTGCTTTTGTTCGATGTTTTGCGGGCCGCTTCTACAAATAAAGGTCTGTTGGTTGTATAATGCTCTTGCAGAGTTGCATTACAAAACGTATTACAGAATTTTTGAATAAAGGGCACCTACGGTTTTTTACAATTATACATCATGTTTCAAAGTTAGATCGCGCCTACTTTTTATCAGCATATTTTGACCGTTGGCGGTGTAACAAAATGTACCTACTGCCAGTAACGTGCCAGTTATTTTAACAATTGGCGCATTTATGCTAGTTTTTAACACATTGTGCTTTTACAAACGCAGTTGCCAAGGCACTAATTTTTGGGATATTCATACAAGTACCAAAATCTCGAAATTCAAGACAAATGACCATTTGGTACTAAGACCAAATTGTGAAATTCTAGACAGTCATCAATATCTATCACCAGTTCCAAAGTTATCCATTATTTACTGGACACCCTGTATGTACAAATTTTTCAGATACGTTTTATATCGTGTAGTTTTTAAATATACGTGTTTATTATTACCTCTAGGTATTCCAGGTGCATCGGATGGAGCAAGAAAGACGGCATCTTCAGACGACGAATACCCTGCAGAACCAAATGAACTGCCGGAATGTCGAAATTCGTGAGGCACCGCCGGAGGAGCGACCTTTTTGGCGGTTGCCGCCGGCTTGGGAGGCCGGGACATGCCACCTACTGCAAAAAAATATATGTATATATTAATAAAACGTTTAAATTGTGATTGATTTACTAGGTAAATAAATTTAATCTTTTCCAATACCTGTTCCCGACACAATAACCACGTTTCGGTTACAATATTGCCGTAATCTAGCAAATTGCATACATTTATCTATGTTCGTTTTTCACTCCATTAATTCTAGAATTATGCAAATGACATGTCGGAAACAGTATCAGTGGAAACGACGCGACGCGATGTCGCGTCCCTATTAAAGACGCGCTTTTCTGTGCCAATGTAAAATTGCACATTTGCATACTGTGGCTGTAACTGCTGTTGCAAGAGAATGCGGATAAAAGACAGACAATCTCAAACTTTCAGATAACTGCATATTATGAAACGTATTTGGAACTTGCAAAGCAATTACTGCTTCTAACAAAACAGTTTAAACGCCGGATAAGATTTCGCATTTTGGTTATACAGTACCTATAACGGCGTTATTTTCTTCGAGCTCTTCCGATGGTAGTGCCGCGCATATAAATTCTTACATATTTGTTTTCCACGAATACGAAAACCCCTTTGTTTAAATAATTTCTTTCCAAATGTAACAATTGGTAAAAAAACACATTGTACAAAACTCGGGTAATTAATAATAAGTGGGTAATTTTTTTGTTTTCGCTTTCTATCAAAAGGGTTAGGTACATAATGTAATCAATTTGTGGTACATACCTACTTTTAAAAGCTTGTAAAATTTTATTTGCTTAAATTCTTTATTTGTTTATAACTTTTAAAAATTCTAATTTGAATAATAAAAAAAAAATAAACAGGATAATTCGAGGAGGCGCAGGTAAAAATAATAAAAGCATGTGCTAATCTACCGTTCACTATCAGGTAAAATAGTTACCAAGGTCTTCTAGTAAAAGCAGTTAATAGCCAATGTTTGAGGGTCAGGTGTATGTGGTGCAATGTTCTTCGCGCCCACTTGTTTTAGCGCTGGCGCCTTCTCCTAAACCTAGTCGATTGCAAGACAGGTAGGTAACCGTTTTATTTTGAAATGCCACTTACCTATTTATAAGTAATTTATTTAAATAATCAAGTTCTATCATTTTCCATTCGAATTATTTTACAGTAACTATGCTTTTTGCTATGATTTGTGATGAATGCTATGATTTTAATTGTTTTCGAAGCTGCAGAGACGCGATAGCAAACACAAAAAAAGTTGTTTGTTATAATCAATTAAATATTATTGTATGTCAAGTAGAATATTGTTTTTTTTAATGTAATTATGAATAAAGCCATTAAAATTCAAGAAAAAAGCTTTTGTAATTTGGTCTAAATTAAAAACAAAGAGAAGCGAGTAATATTTACGAGTCCATCAACGTTTTCTTAATACCTACGTTTCAATAAAGTATACGATTATACAAGCTTCGTACGTTTTCAATAAATTACAGGAAATTCGGCGATCTGGAAACCTTTGAGAATGTGTGATCTGAAAACTGAAAAGGTCAAAGACTGGAGAACGCTTTAAAAAAAGGTCATATTGGTTTTTAGTTAAATTCAAATAAAACAATTTTCCTAAAAATTAATGAATGAATTTGAATGGTTATTTATTATTTATTTTATGGTCGGACACGTGGTTTCGCTGTTGTTGATTATTTTTTGCTAAATAAACCCGGATTTTGACCAAATAAAAATTGCGTTATTATACGAGGGTTATTCGATGAAGTTATTTTTGCCAATCTATCGCGCAGAAACTTTTTGAATTTCTTACTGTATTTATTAAACTGCGATGTTCTTTTTATTGTACTCGGTCGGTTGGTCGCCGATCGGGAGCTGTGGATAAACAGACTCGAAAGCTAGATTTTATATCTAAAGGAGTTTATTTTCCTGTAAAAATAGGGGATATAGCTGCAGGGAAAAAACGGAACCTAGACATTGAAATGAACGACTAAATTAAACAATCTTTCGGATAAATAAAAGAAAATGTTTTATTAGAAAAATAAACTAAAATTAAACCATTAATGGTCTAGGCAGTTTTTTGTTGTTGGAAAGTGGTGTACGGTGGAGAAATTCGGTTCGGCGAACAAGTGGATGTACGAACAACGCACTTAGATGATTGAATTGCTAAGAAGCAACCAATTAATGCAGCATCCCTAATTTGTACAAGGCAACTTGGCTTCTAGCGTTGCTTGAAATTTGCTGAAAGGTCTATCGAAACTGTTGTGTGGATGCAAAAGAGTCCAATCGTTCGACTAGATCGACGCCCACGCGACGAAAGATGAATTCCGAGGAATTTCTCACCGCGTTTATTCATCTATATGTATAAGAAAACCCCTGTTTACGACGGGTAAAATCTGCAGAATATTTAAACAAACCAAAAAAAGGCAGCCGCGTTACGGCCGCGACCGGAGGTAAAAAATAATAACTTATGAAATAGTTTTCGGGAGGAGTTGAAGAAAGCACAGAAATCGATTAGGTAACACAGTGGTATTGGAGAGGAAGTATGTCCACACTTGTGGTAAATATGAAGTAGATTTTTTCATCGTTTAAACTGATATTGTACAATTGACCCTAAATGATAATATTGGGCTCGTGTCCAAGAGACGACCTACGGAAACGATGTAGATTCGGAAACAGAATGGTAAACGATAAAACAAAACGGTTTCTATTCGAACAAAACACTGAACGGTCATGGTCACCTAGTTAAATCGGAAACAAACAACGCACGGCGTGGCGGCAAAGAAATCGGCGTTGCTCAGTATGGACTTGTGACTTGAAAAGACAACGTTGGGCTTGACAACTTATTCGATCAAACCGACAGTTTATTCAACTGAGGAAGAGTCTTTCAACTGTATTAAAAAAAATACGTAAGTAGGTGCGCGAAATTTGATTTTTCAAATATTACGTGATGACTAGATCAGCATATTTTCTATGAAAATTATAAAGTTGTAAGTAGTTGGAAGGAATGAACGTTCATCGTAAATATCGGAGACTGACATTTTTCCGGAGGCCGTAACGAAGTAAAATCGAACAAATGCTACAAGAACTTTTTTCCCCATTTTAAGTCGCAGAATCTACCATTAACTTTTAACACTTACGATTATTCGGCATGCATTATTATTGCAGGTTTATAAAACACTAACGATTCCTTTTAACATGAATAAATTAGAGACGTAACTGTCTACATGTCAATATAAATGATATAGTACACATTTTCCCTTCAACGTGCGGCTCTTTTTATGCGGTATTGTAATTTGAATTGGAGTAAGTCATACATATTCATTTAAATGCCACAATTGCGTCGTGGTCAGGTCGTGTAGTTGTTCACTTTGTAACAGCGCCCACCTTATTTGATGAAATTAAACTCTACGATCGTGTGTGTAGTACGACCCTCGTCTTATTAATAATTCAAATTAAATGATTTTTAGTCCTGAAACGGATGCTCTTTATACACATGTAAAAATGTCACTAATTTAAAAAAAAACACTTACGATTGATTAGTAACCTGCTGATTTTATTCGTGATTTACGTGCGAAAGTAAATTTTCCTTTACTTCTACGTACATCGTACGTGCATTTACGACTACCTATAAACAGAAATTTAAGTTGTATAATCTATTGTAAGAAAAATAGTTACAGGAAGTTATTCCTCGTTTACGTAAATTTTCTTTATTACAACTCGAAAGTTTGAAAAATAAATAGGTACTGGATAAACGGTCACAATATCGTAGGCGACTTAAGGATAGTCGAAGCCCACAATTTTCCTTAACAGAAAATTATTGCATCGAATTTCGTTACTTATTCATTAAATCTTCTGCTTGAGAAGCAGATGTACGATAAACATGTGGTGGGAGTTTGTAGTTTCCTCAAAAACATATTTGTATATCACGACGTATTTCGCAACTTTTAATGAAACCGCCGGAAATAAATACGAGGCTACACATACACACTTGTTACAGTTATATTATATGTTTTAGTAGCTTGTTTTATTAGGCCATCACTAATAAGATTAAAATACCATTAAGTACAGTAGTATTAAACAATTGTTCGAATCTTAAAATTTCGATGGAAATTAAACTGTGTCGGAAAAATCGTTCTTCGCTAAACTCTTCAACGAGAAAGCATTTAAATAAACGCGACAATTTATAAAAATTGCAAATCTGAAGAATACATAATAAAGACGTGTAAAATAGTTATTGATTCCAGAGATTTTTTGAGCCGCTGTGGACCAGAAAACTTAACGCTTTTTTGCGACGTTTGTGAATATCGTTGAATTTTAAAAAGAAAAGCAACGGCTAGGTATTATACGAGGTCTGACCAATAAGTAATGAGACTAAGTCCATAAAATACGTATATTTAAAAATTAAGGTACATCGATGTGATCCCCTTCAAAGTACTCCCCTCCCACAACTACACACTGGTTCCGACGTTTCTTCCAGTTTTCGTAACATTTCTGGAAGGCTTCGACTGGAATGTCCTGGAGTACCCTCGTCACGGCTTTGTGTCTTGGGATGAACAAGAAGAAGCTCACAGGTGCTTCCGGCGAAGTAGGGCGCTTGCGGCAACACTGCGATGTTTTTAAGGATTAAAAACTGCGACACACTGAAGGCACGATGGCATGGAGCATTGTCATGATGAAGGATCCACGTTTTGGCAATCTCTGGACGGACTCTAATGACTCGTTTTCGCAGCCGATCGAGTACTTTCAGGTAGAAATGTTGGTTGACGGTCTGCCCAGGTGGTACAAACTCTTTGTGCACGATTCCTTTGCTGTCAAAGAAGCAAATCATCATCGTTTTCACTTTTGATTTGCTCATTCTCGCCTTCTTCGGTCTGGCTGCACCAGGAGACAGCCACTGTTGACTTTGCCGTTTTGTTTCGGGATCGTACTGAAAATACCAACTTTCATCACCAGTAATTACACGATCGAGAAGAGTTGGATCAGTTTCAACCTGTTGCAGACACTCCTGTGAAATGGACATTCGCTCGTGTTTTTGCTCCGCCGAAAAGTTCTTCTGTACCATCTTTGCACACAGCTTTTTCATGGACTTTTTCATCAATTAAAATTTTTCTGACGGTTTCTCGTTTCAAATTAAGTTCATCAGTCAACATTCGAATGGTTAGCCGCCGATCTTGATGCACGAAAGTGCGCACACGCTGAACATTGTTGTCAGTTCGAGCTTCAACCGGCCTCCCACTTCGCGGTTCATCCGCCGACGCTCTCACAGCCATTTTTATAATCTTTATGCCATCTAAACACCTGAGCACGACTCAGGGCTTCATCACCGAACACTTTGACCAATTTACCGTACGTTTCCGTAACAGAATCGCCGAGTTTAACGCAAAATTTAATCACGTACCGTTGTTCAATATTACGTCGTTCCATATTCGTGACACGCCTTGCAAACACGTAGTCGAAAACACAACACAGCTGGAGAACTAACGAACGTACGAAAGTCGCGAGCACATGTATCGATAGAGGAGGGATGGGAGATTAACCGACCGAAGTTTCAGGTTCGCAGTGTTACCACAAGCGCGGCTAAAAATCAGTCTCATTACTTATTGGCCAGACCTCGTATACACTGTCAATACCTGTGTGATTACCAATAAAACAATTACTGGACGTGATTAGTACCCAAATGGATAACCGTCGGGAACATCACATATTCGCATAACGATGTCGTTGCAATTAAAATGTGAATGGCGAAAGTACTGCAGCCAAGAAAAAAATCCAGAGCATCCCGTTAGGGGTTGTTGACTTAAAAGTTTGACATTAGCGCGAATCCGATTACCATAAAAGCCGTACCTATGTATATATATATAATCCGAGCACTTTCCGACTAAAATATAAGTTGTTAGATGAACAACATTAGGTAGTATAGGTAATAGACCGAACTTTACTTAAACTTTGCATTTTAAAATGCACAAGTCCAAAACGTTTACATAACGTACCTAAATATCGGCAAACCACTTTATAAAAGAAATTACTGCTATTAAGAAAATGGAGAGTGACTTTGTTTTTATATCTTTACATATAAAATAACTGGTTACAGATTTTAATAATTTATAATCTTACAGAAAACGGCAGGTTTCGATATCACAACTTTCAGTCAGTAGATGCGTGTTCGATATCGCAAAACGTAATCTTGAAATCAATTGCAATAAAAAACATTTGGCAAGTGAACTTGTTCTATCAAAGCAACAGAAGGGATTTTTCAAAAACAAACGAATCAATATTTTTGTGGCAACGGCCTAGCCGAGTGCGTGGGCACTCGAAAACCTCAGACCGAAAGTTTTACGGATACGAAGCACAGGACGACAGGTCCTGTTAAATGACAGATCGTGTTAAATTTCACCCTATAGGCAAACTTCATCAGATTTTCATGGAATTTTATGATTTTCCTTGTGCCGACTTTAAAATAGCGAATACATAGATCAAAATTTTTATTGTATATATTCTTATTATTTTACCTACAACATTTGGCTAGGTTTTGTAAATTTATTTCGTGAATTCGGAGTGAACTAATTTTATGAAATTACTTATACAGTGACCGGCATAAAGTGGGACACGAATGGAAAACATTTTTATTTGAAATTTCTCAGAAAGATTTATTCTACGTAAAAATCTCTGCATAATTCCAAATTCAAAATACACATGTCGAAATTTGAATAGGTGTAACCTTTCGTATAAGGAAGTCGTTCGACAATATGAAATCGGCTCGAGAGCCCTTATTTTTGAAAATACACAAAAATGCAATTTGGAAAAGTTTCTTAGAATTGGAAGAAGATAACGAATACGAAATCCTAGTCACTACGAACGTTTGCCCTGTATAAAAATCGAGACGTTTAATGATTTATTCAGTTTTTCACTTGTTTTCGCAAGCAGTATACGTCAAAACTGTTGTTGGTGTTGATTTAGGTAATTGGACATTTGATAATTATATCAACGTTGAATTTCGCAAAAAGTTGAAACCAGTCGAAACTAACTTCCTAGTTTCATAACGTTACATCGTTATTATCGAGAACCTTCAACAAAGTTGTGAAACCTAATATCGACATGTAAATTCACCATTTAAAGTTACGAAACTAAAGTTTCGACGTCGTTTGTCTTCATGTAAACAACCCCCCCCCCCACAATAGCTTCAACGATTTCATGAAAAAAGTTAAGAAACCTAGTGTCGTCGTGTAAACTAGGCTTTATGGTCGATTATATACAACTACAAAAAATGGCAAGGGTACGCGCTCTATATAAGACAAAACTGCGGTCGCAAAAATCGGCAAAACTAATAAAGATAAATTAATGCGGTTTGTTTCGTTATAATGTGAATAACATTCTTTATCGAATGAAAAATACCGCATTATAACACATCCAGATAGCGAACGTCGCCGACTGGAAAATGGGCAGTGGACAATCGACGTAAAAACAATATTATAGAGTGACGTAATTTTAGTTTTGCTCGTTGTTAGAATTTTTGCAGTCACTTAAGTTTTCCTATAATAATAACAACTCTTTTGACTGCCGGATTATTTTTTACTCGCACGAGAATCGATTGAACTGCGACCAAGAACGTTTAACTGGCGCCCCACGTTGGGCGCCTATTTAATAGTATCAAAATAAATCGACGTGAAAAAATGCTTTTCGCAAATTTCAAATAAAAAGCCAAAGGTAATAATCTCACGGACTATTTGACAAATACCTACAAGAGCAATAAGTTTAAATACACGAGCATAAAGCATAACTCATTTATATAAAAGATCATGTCGTAAATACTGTCACGTCATCTCTATGATTAATTTGCATGGTTAGGGACAGGGCTGGCTTCGAAAGTGCTTCCTATTCGCCTTTTATTATTTAAGTATCACCGTTGCGGTAATAAGTGTTAAAACGACAAACCGCCAATTTTACAAAATATTACGAAAAGATGAAAAAATGATTATCTGTTTGATTATTATTATTACTATTGTTATTAAAGCAAATACCTACAATTTTTGCGGTAGCGTCAAATACTTTTTTAATTTATTGTATAGTCTTTAAGAAAACTAAATATTTTCGTAATCATAAATCGTTATAAAAAAAAAATCGAAAATTTCAATACGGTCCTGCGTTAACGTATTTTTAAATTTCCAGGCACGCCTTAATATTAATTCGAAGGTATCACAATACTGCAGTTCCAACTGCACCCTATTCGCAGTATTACTTCTGATATCTACTAACAAAGCGAAATGATGAATTGTTCGAGTCTAGACTCACTTGTTACTCGTTAAGATTGTAAACGTTGCATCGTCTGGTTGAATATTACGTTTTCGTTGTAGTGCTCATGAATTACCTACTACGGGTGTGTTTGATATGTTGATTGTTGTATGTGAGGCATGGAAATAGCGTGTCTTCTGACCAACTAAATTATTTATAACGTGTACTAACGTAATCTTTAAAACCGTGATAACGTTCAACCTTCTACAACGGCAAATTTTGCAAATCGTTAAACGTTAATTGGCGAATTTCTGAACCGTCGTAAACGCGATCATTTACCGTTTAATAACGTCGCCTTTACCTTCTGGACTTTCACATATTAACACACTTGGAAGTTCAATTAAACCACGACAATTAACTGCGAAATCACGAACGGCGTTACACAAGAAAGTAAATCTGCAAACTAATATTGACACTACTTTTTACACTCGCTAAAAGATCGAATTGGATCATCGCCAACTTTTCGACACGGACAGACCAGGAGTGTTCGACTACTGTTTTGAATGCTTTTAAACTCATATAGACGTTAAAAACCTAAAAGGCAAATATGGTTTAAAGCGACGTCACTAAAAACAAAATGCTGGCGAAGTTTTATGGAGCACAAAAAAGACGACAAAAACTGTTCGCTCAAGTACGACCGAAACTAAAGCTGCTCGCGTTAAACGCCTTAGAATTAAGGAAATAAACAAACGGGTAAAAACACAAAACCAATTTTGCTCGTCTTATTATAATAATGGGGGAACAGTAAAAAAACAATTAAACAGAAAAATTCTTATTATTTTTAGACGAATTTGCATTCGCAAAGTTGAAATATGTGATTAAAACTTCGTACAATATTTTTATAAAATTTTGAAGATAACGAATAACCTTTTATAAGGGTATAAAATGTTTATGGCTCTAAAATGCATCCGTGGTTACATGGAAAAGTTAGCGACGTTAGCGAGAAACTCTCGCAAATTTACACCACTGAACTGTTTATAAGGATAAGGCGAAAACAGCTATAACAGGAACATTTATGTTTCCGCTCTTAAATATTGTATCGTTTTCGAATTTTGATCTTTAACACGGAGTTTCGCTTTTTACAGCCACGTATTTAAATAAAACACGGAATTTGCGTTATTAAATCGGTACAATTCTAATAATAAAAGCTGAAATAAATTAAACATTACCTAAAACGCAGTTGACGTTTTTCCTCGTTTTTCTTTTCATCAATACCGAACAAATAAATCAAAATTAGAGAATTAAAATACATAAAACAATCTACTAAATTTTATTTTCAAGAAGTTAAGAGCCAGCTGTACAGCAGAGCAGGTATAACTATAACCCGCAAATTAAACTATACAGGGTGGAATAAAAGTAAGGAAACACGGCTGCCCCCCCCGTTCAAACGGTTCGAGATATAAATTTGAAAGTTTTTACGATACAATGGGAAATAATTTCGCATATTTTAAAGCTAAAAAATAATTTTTTTCATAGTCTACTTTTCATTATTTTCTCATGTCCTTTTGGTGTTTTTCAAAACATTAATGCGCTTAAAGCGTAATATTAATTTCTCAAAATCATCGGAAAACAAATATTTAAGAACGAGCGAATGCCCATTACGCTATCTAGTTTATAGCGGGCTTTTTACAAGAGCATTTAATTAGCGTTATAACGAGGTTTTACTGTATACCAAAAATCAATTCGCAACAGAAAATCCGCATCAAACAAACACCAATAATTATGAGCTAACTTACAAGGTTACCGATTATTCCTCGGTTCCTTTACATATTCCTATAATATATTTGTTTTTTCTCGTCGTTTAATAACTATGGATAGTCGAAGCACGGCTTGAATATTTCCGATACCCATACGAATAAAAAAATTGAATCTAATTTAGGGCGAACGATACTTCCAAATAAAACGGAAATTTTAATTAATAGGCACATAAAATCGCGATCGTTTCATTTTTATCCAAAATTAATTTATCGTCACCACGTATTAGAGGAAATATTAATAGTTATACTTGATTATAACGAGATTGCCGGGACCGCCATTTTTTGCTCGTTGTAATCGTGAATGAAAAACTGTGCATAAATGAGTACAATTTCAAATGTAAATATGTAAAATGCTCGTAATATCCGGGATCTCGTTAAGCCCGCGCTCGTTATAACCAGGTTTAAACTGTAGGTGGCTATTTTTATGTTTTAAGATCAAATATAAATCAAACAAATTAAAAATGAGAAGGGGTAGGTTAATTTAATATATAGTTTTCTTTTTTTTTTTTTACTTTACCGATATCACCTCGACATGTCCAGCACACTTACCTGAAACAAAAAAAAAATGATTAAATATTTTTATATTGAGATTAAAATTGTTTGTAAAATTTACAATAATTAATCTTTAACGATACATGCGATCATCTTTGCTGACACACAGAAATGAATAAAATTAATAAAAAACTATTAACAGTAATGTCTAAAAAATAAAGTAAAAGTGATATTGTAGTAATAGTAAGTGTAGCAGGTGATTGTAGTAAGTAATAAGTAAAAGAAAAATTGCTTTACAGTCAACAAACAAACCTATGGATTGAAAAGCACCGATACTATTGACTGACATGTTGTCATGTTGTCTTATATCAGAAAAAAATTGCTAAAAAGAAACTGTGTCATTTACCTCTTAAAGCGGTGTTCACATTAGCGTGAAGCCACAGCTGAAATCGAACGTAAGTGCGTCGCAAGGTAGTCACACGTTTATTTATTCATCGACTTTTTAATGCAAGGAATAATATACATACATACGTCTAACTAACAATCCACGACACAGCCATAGCTCCACGCTAATGTCCACGCATCCGTACTTAAGGGTTAAATAGAATTTAGAGAATATTATCACAATTTTCTAAAAATAAAATAGGATAACCTAAGTTCGCGCATGGTTCGACGTTATATGTATACTTTATATGAATCACAGATACAGTGATTACAACCCACTATATTATTTCAGCAAAATGGAGCTCCTGCACATTGGGTAATCGTATATGAATTTTTCAATAGTCACGCAATGGACAGTTGATTGTCCATCAAAGAACACCAAACAACCCATTATATTTTTCTAGTATCTTTCAAAATAATAGGCTTCTTCATTTCTTAATGTCAAAGCAAAGATGGCGTTTTCTAAGAACTGTCGCTTTAAAACGTTTCCTCGTTAGAAACTCATTGACAGGTTTGGCGTATGTTGTGATTATATTCTGCATTGCAAAAGTCGATATTCTATTGTAAAATATCTCTATTTCTTCTAAAAACAAAAACGCAACGCACTTCAAGTGGATAAACAAAAATATTTCGACCCCGTTTACAAATCATAAGTAGGTTCGGTCAAACTTCTATATAACGAACTATTGTGCTAAACACTGTTCTTTTAGACGAAAATACACACTTGGATGTTTCTAAATTTTTTAAGTCAAATTAAAATAAAATTTCCTAAGTACAATGTGCGTTACGCATTTAAAAGGGCGTTTTCTTAGCAGCAGTACAAATTTTGCCCATCTTTACCCATTTAAATGTACCCCCTCTTTAAAAATAAAATTACGCTAAGAGATGTTTTTATAAATTTTAACACTGTGTATCTTGGAAACGAAGCATTTTCGGACTTTAGTACATATGGACTTTTTTCTTATCTTGATACGTACTATTACTTTCAAAAGTTTGGAATCGATGTTACAAAATATATTTTTTTCAAAAACGCACGACTCAAGTGTGTATGAATGAAATCGGATTTGTTGTTTATCCCGAAAACAATGCGTCGCACGATAAGATTGCAAATGATCCTATTTTTGCAAAACACACTGAAAAATTTAAAAATGCTGCCGATTTTGCAATAAACCCAGTGGCGTAACTGTAACGGTATGCCTAGATCTCCGCTACTGGACGAAATGATTTAGCGTTGTTATTATCAGCATATCACACATGTAGAGTGTAATGAACATACCAAATTTGAAATGATTTAAATAAATCGTTTCTGAGATAATAAAAAAACATTATTTTCTTTCAAATTTTTAACATTATCTCAGAAACTAAGCGTTTCCGGACATTATTTTATGACGAAAAAGTGTTTAATTACATGCCGTCCGTCACATGTGAAAAATAGGAATGGTAATTCTAAAACACCCTGTATAACGAACTTCCCTATACCTAACGAATTTTTTCAGGATTAATCGACTTCGTTATATAGAAGTTTGAAGGATGGTAAGTACAATTATTATTAAAGATTATATTATTTTACATTAAAAATGAATTTTGTCAGTGTATGCGACATGTGTTATATGTAAATACTAACATCCACAGATAAAGTTAGGTTCAGTGGCTTACAATTTTTTTACAGTTTTTGCAACAATTTAATTAAGTTTTTGTTTCGCATCGTCGTGCTATATTTATTCTACCCTTGAAATATTTATAAGCATATTTGTTTACTAAAGTGCTAAAGATTCTTATTTACAAATCTTAACTTAGTTTTTAATTACCTACCATCACAAAATTATGATAAATTACGATGTTATATCTAATATACGACATAGGTATTTACTATAACGTTAATTAATAAATCGTGTGATCATTTGCGACATTTACTAATTAATTTGTTAATATCTAATTACATAATCAAACAGTTAACTTTACAAATGATGTTTTGTATCTAGAAGATAAGGTATAAACAAATTTCGATGGGAATTAAAAAGGTACGTACCCCAATATTCAATAAATAAATCCCTCTTTATAAAAACACCGAATATACGTAACTATTACCCATGAAACAACGTATAGAACTCATAAACCCTCATCGTAAAAGGATCCCCCTTAAACTGTAAGTACTCATCAAAAGAGCGATATTAACTAAAGCCGCCATTACGCGATGACTTGTCTTCCATATCCCACCCTATTTAACAAACTTTGTAGTGGAACAATTTTTACCAAAAAACTATTGTACTAAATTTTCCGCATTGCGTAGACATTATTTTAGAGAGCATTAAATAATTTATTTACGGGACAAAAAGCGCTGAAATGCAGATAAAATCAATACAGCTTGGGAGTTGTAGGAACATACTAACGATCACCGAAGCGACTTCAGTCCTGTACTCTAGGGATGATTTTGACTTTTAACACTTTTGGGAGCGGGACATATCTGCGGTTAGTTACAATTTCACAAAGTTGTGCGGAACTTTCGTACGAGTGCCCATAAACATATAATGAAATTTCATTAAACCCTTAAGTGCTTGGGCGTTAAAGCTTACTAAAGTGACACTTCCAGAGGACGATGTACAAGCATTTAGTTATGGTGGGATTAACTAACTATAAGGGCGTTTACTACATCGTATTATAAATAACATGTTTAATTCATTTTTTACGGCAACTTCTTATAATTACCAAATCTATCTGATAATAATAGAAATGTAATTTATAGAAAGTTAGAAAATAGTATAGCGACTAAATGAATACACGAAGGCGTACTGTAGAAGATTTCGATTGAGGGCGGATGTAACAGGTTAGTGTGAGCGTGGACTGGGACAAGAGATGGCAAAACATGTAGAGGAAGATAAAGCAGTGCGGGCTGGAACAAAGGAGAAATAGGAGAAGGAAATTAAAAAAAAACATAAGTCAGGCGAATGGGAAGAGAGTAGACCAGTATTTTGTACGGGAGTGGAACGAGTGCGCGCAGCTTTTGATAAATGAGGATAGGGGGACTGGAGAGACGTTGAAGTAACTTAGGGACAGAGGTTTAGTTAGGATAAATTAATTAAGTCAATAAGTTAAGTAGTTAAGGGTAGGCTAAGAAAGAAAGTACAGGTTATCAAAAATAAAGGACAGTAAAAAACCCAAAACCGAAATGTGTGTGTGGGGGTACAGATATCGCTAAAGTACAAAACAGTATCTTCTTAATATATACTTTAAGATGTAATAACACAAAAATTAAAAAAACCTTTTTGTAAAATATGACTCTCGAAACAATAGTTGGAATTTTCTGATTAAAGTGATTGTATAATTCATCATGGAAATCACTTTGGACGTACACATATTTTACTTTAATTTTTAAACATATGCCTGCGTTGACTTAAAAATGTTGGAAGTTTGATGTTGCTCTTCAAAATTGCATAACTTCATAGTTAAATCGCTTACAATTAGAAGTTTGCTGTAATCGGTGTGGTATATCATTGTATGTTGGAGTTTTAACTTTTAACTTTCACTTGCTTTTCTGAAAATTAACATTTTTTCAATATGTACATAATATTTCCCTTTATCTCTCGAACCACAAGCTCTAGGTTGCTGAAAATTTTGAAATTTGCATACTTATGAATTAATTTTAATAAAATAGCAATTAGCTTAAAAAAATCTTGAATCATATTCGGATAGCCCAATTTACTTGGGCTTTTGTATGCTCAGTTAGTAGGTGTGACAAAAATAATTATAAAATTTTCAATACTCTACCACTTATAACAGATAAAGAAACGTGTCATGGCTAGATTAACAATTAATAGACTAAATAAGACTTTCACATGGGTCGTAGTGAAGTTAAACAAAATATGCAAATAGAGACCGAAAATTTTTAAAATATGTACTTTTTAAGAAATTTGTTCTAAAATTATTTATTTTTTATGCAGTAAAACCGCCTTTATACCGCAGAATTATAAATTTACCATAGTTTTAATTTAAAAACTATTCGTGTGCCCTTAAGCGTTGAAAATTTCCTTATTACAAACCATAAACCAGATAAAAGTTTAACCGCATTTTTATGCGACCGATAAAATACAAAACAACTAATAAAACATGTGCGCCACGTACTTTCCTAACTTATCGGCGGGCGAACAAAGAACTGAATGTATTTAAAATAAAAGCGAGATTTCCTAGTATCAATGCAATAAATAACTTGAATGCATTTATATACAGAATTCTGGCAAAACCGTTTCAGATCTTTCGCGTTTGTGATACAAAGCGGTAGTGCTTGTTTCGGTAGTTCGAATTTTAAATTACGGCGTCGTATAGTCGCGTGTGGGAGGAGTGCTCGTTCGATTTATAAGACCTTTTTGCGTGTGAGTGCGCGAGTGTTGTGTTCTCTAAAAGGATTAATACGACGAGGAAAGGTAGGATCTTTCTTTGTCGACTAACTCTCCATGTATTTATAAAGTGTAAATACATGGACCTTTAAGTTCTAATACAAATTAGGTTGGAGTTTGGTTAGGCTCTCGGATAGGAACTCGGTTAGGGTTTTAGACGTTTTAGGAAAAAATTATTTATGAAAGGTCCCCCTTAATTTTCGACAAGGAATCGCTCCTTGAGTTTTTCGCATTATTTATGAATCACCATGTATACTATGTAGGTATGTACTTACATAAATAAATGATGTTAACGTTTATCTGTTAACAGCAAACTGAATTGTGAAACCTACTAAATTATAAAATTAGAAAAACGTGCGGGTTGGCGTCGTAACAGGTTACCTAGATGCGAACAACTGGACGTTATCGGCGTAGAAATAACCGTAAATCAAAATATATGATCAGTTACAGAAACTACTTAATCTTTCAACTTACTGAATAATCACGTTTAGGAGAAAATATCATAAATTATAAAATATATACTTTTAGGAACAAATTGTCCGTAATATGTACTTTTATGTACTAAAATCAAAAATACTTACTTTTATGGCAAATAGTGATCGAGTCCGATCGCTGCTTTCATACTACCCTTAAAACAAAATATCGTATAATATCTACCTACATATTTATGATTCCTTATATAATAAAAAAAAGAGCAAAAGTGTATTTTATCGCAAAAGAACTTTTTGGAGTTTTTATTATTCCATTACCATGAATTTGCATAAATATTTGTACGCAGAGAGTCCCAGTCCTCTAAAAAATAAGATTAATATTCTGTTATAAAAAATTGTTTTAAGGAAAGTTTTAGTCACTGAAAGAATTGGATATTTTAAAATTACTTTCAACTACTGGCGGTTCAAAAGTATGCAGTAAAAACTTTAATTTATTTAAATGGAACACATACTGTAAATTATTACATCTGTGTAAAGTATAGGTACTATTCAAGAAAATTATAGGTAATAACATAGAATTCTAGGTTCAATTTTGTCATGATATCGGACTTTTAACCGTTATTCCACCAATTTTTTTTTATAACATGTAGTACCAGTGGGATCATTATTGACACCAAAGCTCTGCATAACATTTCTTTGTGGCCGTCGTCCAGTTTTTGTGATTCGAAATACCATTTCTTTAAAACAAGAGAAGGTATGTAACAAGCTAGTAACTAAATTGGTTACAAGTAACGGTAATGGTTGTTCGCAAAAAATCGCTTATTGAAATTGCGAGACTGCCGAGTTGCCAATACACGGAAAAGCACCAGGGTAAAAGTAAACGTAAGTAAGGGACTAGGGGATAGGGGCAGTTTTAGCGAGTGACAAACATCCAATAAGATAAAATTGAAATTTATATGTAGAACAAAACAATATTCTTATACTATATGGGTCGCTGGCGACCCTTGTGGTATTACCTGTAACTTCTTTAATTTTTTCGAAAACGGCACATGCTACAAAAACTATAAATATTTCCCGAAAACATAAAACTAACTGCTATGTACCAAGTTCATTTGTTTTTCTATTGGAAAGCTATTCCAGAAATATACACGTCCAAAGAGCACGTGGGGTTCCTAATGACCCCACGGTCTTGGTTAAAATGAAACCAATAAAAAATTCGTTTCTCTGAAGAAATTTTTAAATTTCAAGATTTAGGTAGGCTTACCGGTGTGCAGACAATTGCTCGAAACACATTTGCTCATTTTAACAACTGTATTCCAGTAATTTCCATGAAACCAGGCTTACCTATTTCTATAAGAAACAATTTTATTTGACGATTAAGTGAATATCTAGAACAACATGTGAAGAGCAGTTTCCAGCATTATTTCTTCTTATTTTGATTGTCGACAAAATAGCAATGAATTATTTTGTGCCAGTGCAGCTTTTCTTCATAATGTTTCAAAATAATTAAAAACCCTGGTGTTGTTAGAAAGCTAGAGTTAAGAGCTTTTCGATTATGTCGTAGCATATAGGGTGTTTAATTAAAAAATGATTTTTTAATTTGAATTTGAAGCTCAACTGTATTTTAAAGAAAGTAAAATGTTTTATCGGAAACAATTAAAAAAAATAACAAAATTTCGCCTTAAAAGTGTATAGTTTAATTATCCTTTTTTAAACAATGCAGAGATTTAATAATATACAAAGTGATCCAATTAATTCCTATAGTTTTACCTTGCCCACGCCTTTCTCAACCACCGCATATAATTAAAAATAAATTTAACATGAGTAATTTTTCAGTGGCCACAACAAGGATGTTAGATATGAAACATGTTTACCAAATTATTTCGCATAAAAATACGGGGGGTTGTCCATATAATGACTGAAGGTCGTTCGTACTTACGCAAAAACCGAATATTACATCAGGAAATCAAAGAGCGCGTAGGTATTTATATGTAAATATATGTATATTGCAGTAATTGATCGTCTCCCTACCAATAAGCCCAAAGCAAAACAGGGTGAACTGGAAAAATAATCTTATTTAGAAACAAGACCAATAATGGCAGTAGCTTGTAATTTAATGGAACTCATCTAGATTATAATAATTATTATAGACGATATAAGTACGTGAAAGCCGCATTAAATCTGTAACACTATAGCCAGAAGCAATTTGTCAAGCAAATGTCCGTTAAATTACACAGGTCAACTATTGTAACTTAAATAAAAATTATCTCGTTTTTATCAGACTGTCTAATGATAGGTGTCACATCACCTTATTTTTCTTACAATTAATAAATTTTGCACGAATTCGTATTTACCTGCGATTAATTTAACCAACAATGAAAACAGGTACCCGGAAATTCCCCAAATTGTAAAAGAATACGTAACAAGTTTTTTATTGGTAACAATCATACTTTAGTCATATTTACTAGAAAAAGTTGCTAAAACTTAATATATTCCAACCGTAAGAGTGTGGGTGTAATTACTCGCAAATACACGTTTTTATAATTTGTTTACCTACATCGCATCATCGTGAAATAATAATATATTATGTAGTCAATACCTATGTACTTAAAACAAGTCCGAGACAACCGTTTGGCAATTCCGCATCATTTCCAATACGGAACTGTCACGTACATACACGGTGTCCCACGAATATAGCTCGTTATCTGTTTTTTACGAAATAAACCTCTAAAAATTTTTTGTAAAAATATTTTCAAGATGGCGAAATTTCCGGTTACACCGGAAACTAACCTCAACTTTGACATTTTAAATAAAACGAGGTTTTTTTGTCGCCTTTTCAAATTCCTCGTCAAATTTTGAATAGATTCGACAGAAACGTTCGTACTTTTAAAATCTACAGTATCCGCGTTATTAATTATTTCGTGAAAAACGTCACAAAAATCGTGGTTTCTTAAAAAAATTACATCTTCTTAATAGATTAAGGTAGAAGATTGAAACTTTGGCGGTTTGCAGAGAAAAAGATAAGCTATTGAATGGCTTACGCGAAATTTACAATTTAATGAGTTAAGTACCGAAAATAACTATTCATTTCCGGTTAATAAATGTTTGATTTGTGTAAGTACATAGTTAAACCGATATTTTATAAATAATTATATAGGTTTAACTATGATTACGACTAGGTATAAATGATCATAATTTCAACCTTGTTTTAACCTCTCATTAGTTCTAATTAAATTTTCTGTAGATTTATATAACCATGCATTAATTTCATTTAAAAGTCAATTTGTCGGTAAGTGTATCAATTAAAACGTATGTTAATTGTAAGACATTTATTATGAACTCGCCCTAAAATAAATACCACGAAGCGCTCGCTACTGAAATCATAAAGGCGTTAAAACCTAAAATAATTCTGCCCGTGCAGTACATTTATCGCCTACCCTATAAAATTCGATAAGTAACATATCTATGCTATGTGCGACCTATCATTTTTAAAACATGCCATTCGTGTTTTAGTTAATAACTAGCATAATGTTTTACGACATTTATTATACTTTACACGTCAACTTTTATTCTAACAGCTATTGAAAAATGCAATTCTTTTCTTACAAATTTAAACAAAAAGTGATAAATTAACCAAAGATTCGAAATTAAATTTGAATATCTAAAAATCACTTACAATTCAGTAAATTCTTCCAGCTTCCACTAAGAACTTTGATATACTTATTGATGGTCATGGGAGCGAAAGTGCCTTTCTTATCCAGATTTCCATCCGACTGGCTTCGCACTAAAGATACTTTTGGAGCACCTTTACGTCTACTTAAAGAATTGGTATGAGTAAGTCCTCTGCATCCTTTATTTCCAAGATTTCCATTTGGCTTATTTGCTTTCGCGAAATCGACGTCTTCAGACGTCACTGCCATGATTTCGTTTTCTTCGGCAGGGTCCCGAAAGCTGTGATAAGTAGAGGAAAGTAAACCTTGACTGTGTTTGCGATGCCGATTGTTTCCATTACTTAGAAGAGATTTTTTATTGGGCGGTAACGGTGGCGGGCCAAAACATGTAGTCGCCATTTTATGCACAATTTGTTGTTTATATAGCACTATAATTAATTTTCGATTGTCGTTCAGTTTCGTGTCAAGTTCTGCACTACTCGGATTTATTATTCGCTGACGAAGTCGAATTTTACTTTACGCGCACAATCCTCAATTATTTGTTACGAATTTCGTAATTGGTGATCTGTAAAATTTGATTTCGTAGCGTTCAAATAACAAGCTTCAAATTCTCCAGTAATTAGAATTATTACTTGTATATTTAGGTTAACGACGAGTATTAATTAAATGATTAACAAACACAATTCGAAATAACATGTTTCGATGTGAATAATGCAGGTATGTACTTATATTCCTAATTAACTGATGCTATAGTTCAATATAAGTACCTATTATTTAATTAGCAAAATTAAGAGAGTAACTCATTCTTCGTTCATAAAATAATTTCTAGTTGGGTAGCAGTTATATTTTTAAACACAAGTGAACAAGTGGATGGATGTATGTGTCTTTCATTATTTTTTTTACCACATCGTTGCATCAATAACTTCCATTTTGAGTGCATTCTAGTTATTCTTTACAAATAAATTAAGGAGTAATCAATCGCAAGAAACTTTAACTTGATGTTTTTCCAAAAATTCATTCTTACTCAATTTTTTCTTCAAAAATCCGGATTAATGAAGACTCCAAAATTGAAATAACATTTTAGAAAATGGAACAGGAATAGTATATTATATAACGAGTGCTGCAAAAAGGATATTTCACATGAACGCGAAATATTTTATCTTAATTAATGAAATATGAGTAATTGTTGACAAATACACTCGCTATTTACTTAAATTGAATTTAATTTTACAGCTAAATATTTACCCTACAAAGAAATATAGGTATCCCTTGTATAATACGGTATCTATACAACGCGGTTTAAATGTACCTGACGCGTCCTACAAATTGTTGTGTCGCTTCATGTCGAATGTCATTGTTGTTTATATGTACAACTGAACATAACCCTAGATTCTGTATAAAACGTGAATCTTACATAACGCGTGATACGCGAGTGGAACCTAATTTTCGCGTTATGCGAGGGTTACCTGTATATTATTTTAGGGCCAACAAATAGAATTGTCGATTGAAAACTACTACTACAATACTTTTGTAAAACTGTTTCTAACGCAAAAGCACTTTGCTTTTAAGTTAAAAGTAGTTTTACAAAAGTGCGCTCAAAGAAATTTTGCTTTAATCGCCAACAACTACCACTTTTGATTGAAAAGTACTGCTTATTACGTTTGATTTAAAAATATTTGTGTTTCACTTAAAAGCAACGCTGTTGAGTTAAAAGCGAAGGTTTTGAATCCAAACGTATAGCTTTCAAGTTAAAAACAAATGGGTTTTGAACTCGATCATATTGCTTCAATTTATTTAAAAACGACGTTTTTAATTTTCAATCAAACGTGTTACTGTTGGCGCTTAAAACAAAATTTCTTTGAGCGATAGCAGTACTTTTCAGTCGACAATGTCATTTGTTGGCTCCAAAGCAACGTTTATGTAATTATAAAAAAAAAGGTCAACGTGTGTGTTATGTTCCTTATAGATTTATTGAATGTTTGAGGGATCTGGACCAAACTTGGCTCATATATTTGTCATTCCCTTGGTCAAAATACTGATATGGTTTCATCCCCTACTATGTCCTCGTTGTCAAGCAATCAAACAAAGTAAAAATAAAAACACTGTAATTGTGAACTCTGACTATCCCGTTAGGTTGCGCTACCCGGACATCAATATTCAGCTACTACACTATGTGTTATTTAATACATAGTATATTTCTGTCGGTACAGTAGGTATTTAACATTTACCAAATATACATGTAAATTATCTCAATTTTGTGAAGCAAATTCTGCAATCAATTTGCTAACAATCAATTAGTTTTAAGTACGCAACACCAGAATTGCCGTTTTACCATCTTATAAATATAATTGGCAATCAAAACTCTGACTTCTAAGACCCTTGTCAAATAAAATCCATAAAACCTTTATCCTCAAATAATTTCAAGACAAACTTAGGATTAGCGCGGAAAATCTTTTAAAAATTAGATAGCGAAGAAGCGTGTAGATATTTGTTTTCCAGTATAAATAAATGGAATCGAGACTGCATATGAAACTCAGTTAACATAACCGGCATACACGACAAAACAAAGTTTTAAAGATCGTCTCAAGTACCTACTAGAATTCGATAAAAGTTTTGAATATTGCTATTTTTATAGAAAGTTACTCCGTTATACGAGGACGTAGGTAATGTAAATTCAACGAAGACGTCAATTTTTAAAGTAGGTACACGAACTCTACTTGAACCCCCTAAATTACATACAAAATAAAAATGCACGCCGTTAAATTCACAACAATTTGGAAGTAAAAGAAAAAAAGTTATCCAGTTAAAATGGCCAAAATAACCTTAATAATCAGGCTTAAAGAATAAAATGAAACCATTTCGGCGACTTTTCATTATTTCCACGCTTTAACTTCCGAGATCGTTAGGTTTTTGTTCCATCCACTACTAACCTTTACTGTATATTTTGTCGAGCAATTCTATTATCTGGATTCTTCAAATCTATTCGTTCGAAATCTAATGCTACATTAAAATAAGAATGATTATAAACAAGAATTCGAAGACCACTCGTTTTTTTTTGCAGTCGATCTTTTTCTAGTTTAATCTCAAATTAATATACCGATTATTAGCGCGCTATTTACAACAATGATTTTCTTGGGTACTTGAATTGCGGATCTTTCGTTACTAACGAACCGTATAGAAATTAAATATCGGATTTCATTTAAGAAAATAGACCACACATGGCTATTACCACAAATTTAACGTCATTAATAGCAATTATAGTTACACATTTTACAACTAGGGCCATAATTTTTAAACGCATATGTTGCATTTAATTTACAGCCGAGTCTATTATTGGAAAATAGTGCCTATAATTAGCAGGAAAAGTAAACGTAATTCGTAAGACAAAGTAGTAGATGTGAAGTCTGAAGATGTCTTCCTGGAGTCGAAGACGAAAATTAAAATCATCTGCCCTCATAAATAAAAACACGTAAACGAGGGTTATGTTACCGAAAAAAGAGGAGAAATCCTATTAAATACAGATTTAGTAGGTACACGGCTATAATTTCATTAATAATAATTAATCGACTTGTCAAAAGAATAATTACGTTCCGATAATTTATTAAAAATGGGAACTAAAAACAAAACAATGTTATAGAATGGAAGATGTGACGATAAGACAGAAGTGAAACGTTCATTTGTCTTATGTTAATTAATTATTCACTGATCACCCACGTATAAAAGTTACAAGAAATTTCGGAGTTAAATTAACAACATTATGCAGGGGACTGTTATTTGTTTTAGTCTATAAGGGGGAGAAGGAATTTCGCGCAGATACGAACACGTTTTTTTTTTAATCCGTTAACTGGTCATGTATTAAATGGTGAACATCGATTACAAAAAAATGGTAACGATTTTTAACGTAGAACCAGAATGTCGAGCGTGTATTTACTTATCTGCTTGACAATCAACATAAAAAACGCATTTTAGTTAAGCGCCATTGAAAGTAATTATCATTTAAATTAAAATATGCAACTACCAAAAGAAATTACAATAAATATAAAAAAATGTGAAATACCTACCTATATAAAAATTTATAGTTAACTGCAGTGCCTCGAATAAAGTTTTAAAAGTGAATAAAATTTTTAAAATTTTCCAACAAATTCACAACACAAATTAAGTACCTATACCTATATAAAAATTAGTTTATACGTAATTATCTAATTGTTTTTTTTTGGGAGTTATTAATATTAGATAGATACCTAAATTTTTTGGAAATTCTGAAGAAAAATATGTATAATTATTGTAAGCAGCTTCAAAATATGCAAAATATTCGCATTAAAATATTTGAATTTTGCGTTATCCAGATGGAATGTGAAGTATTTCGGAATTTAGAAAACTTATTAAAACAATGCAGGCACGTCTACCTATATACAGCGTGTCCACGGATGGACCTAACTATACTTGTAAACTTTTATTTCTCATTCTTAGAGAAAAATAATATTTCATTATTTTTAAACAACCCTGCGTGTTACACCGACATTCCGACTATGGTTAAGGACTTTCAAACTAAACAAAACTCTTTATGAAGAACGACTTTTTCTCTAAAAACGAGAAACAAAAATATTTACAACTATAAGAAAAATGAATTTCAAAAGTAAATTATTTTCCTTTGTACGTGTATTTGTATTTGATTTGTTGTGACACAGCAGATATCTTCGGCTATTGCAAGAATGAAAAAAAAAAATTATATACGAAAGTTGTGCCAACTAATGTCTTTTTACAATTATTTTTCAAAATCAGAATAACAATTGAACGTCAAATATTTTAGATGTAGCAAATACATTCGAAATTTTATTCTAAAATTGTATGAAATTTTCTTTATAGCGATGCCACAAATAGGTGTTATAGTTATCTATTATAGAAATAAAAAGTTCCGGTGGCTGAGTGTGAAAGCTTATATCTCAAAAAGTATACCTAACGGATTTCGCTCAAACCAACTGCACGCTAAAGATACTTTATTCCTACATAGATGTTCGTAATTTCATCGTAATAGGCGTTCGTAAAAAGTATTTGATTTACTGCAGCAACGAAATTTATGTACGTATGATAGTTTCATGCAATTTTCCTAAAATTTTGTTAATTAATAAAAAAATTATAATAAAAAGTTTTCCGTCACTTCAATTCGCTCATTTGACGAGATATTTAAAAAATTCTCGCGTACACGCGGGTGGACAAAGAAGGTAAATTACCAAGTAAAATAGTTAATAAAAATATTGATGTTTGAAGACTCCAGAAATGATAAGATATTGGTAAACAAAGTGCGATGCTAGCGTATTCGGGTCGGGGCGGAGTGTGGAGGTGCTACATTGCGTCTACAATTACTACAAAGCGGCATTATGAATAATGTAAAGGAAATGATGGGAATTACGTAATTAATTGATTTCGTTTTCGTCAAATGCTAAAAGACTTATTCGAAAAACGTATGAAAGACATACATGACTAAGTTTTGGTGTAACACTGCTTATTCATTGGAAAGATGCTTATAGTTGTATTTAGCCGCTTATTATGTAGAATGACGAAGATTGTCGGCCGATCTAATACTGTGTCTCGTTTTAATAACAACACGGTATATTATTTGTTATAAAAGCGTAACGAATTATTATTTATTTAAAGAAAGTAATGATACACTTGCTTACAAGTGATTTGAGGTACATTATTTCCAAATTTCATACAATTTGGTGCAGAAATACTTGAGTTATGACGTTTTAAAGTTGCCAATACAGAAACAAGCAGAGAAATTCGACAGTTTTCGTGAAATACCTTATAAAATTTCCAAAACGGCTTTACATACAAATCGTATCTCAAATAGTGGATGAATATCCAGTAAAAATTTTATACAATTTAGCCCAACGGTTTTTAAATATGTTTTCAAACTCAGCCGCCAGAACTTTTTATTTCTATAATAATCAACTAAAAATATAAGTCGGTAGATATTTGAAAACCTGCACACTTACAAGAATTGGGGTTATATTCGGAAAGATGGGCGATGGAACTAATAAAAACCGTTTGTCATTTATTATAGATCTAGAATGTTTTTTAGGCTAGTTTGATAAAATAGACCATTCAACGTAAAAATAAGTACGACGTAACAACAAAAAGAACATTTGAAGTAATTAATAAAAAACAGGAGATTGCTTATCTTGCTGCACGGGTTACCTATTGGACCAGTATTTTTTTTAGCCATTTCGCATACAATTTTTCTTTTAAAATCATTGATGTTTCTTTACAAACAATAATTGAGGAGGTGATACATATCTACTATTGCAACCACATATCGTATGTCGATTATCTTGTATTCATGTTGCACTTATGTTGAACAATAATCAGAAACTATTTTAATCGATTTCATCACTTACTTTCCCGAATATAACTATAATATACAGTTGTTAATTAATTATAGATTTGTCTCTAATTCATCAGAATTCGTTTTTTTAATGGATTTTTAATGGGAACCCCAATTAATTTCAGTTTAATTTTGGTGTGTTTTGAACGTCCAATGGTTGCAGCGCGATTCGAACCCGCAGCCGTGTGGTATTAAAAGGCTAGTCCTTAGGCTGAACCGCTAGACCACGCGGCTCCCTCATACAGTTTGAGAAGATCAAATAATAATGTGTACGTTCCGTTTAAAATTTTGAATGTATTCGCTATATCTGGAATATTTGATACTCGATCGATTTCCCGATTTTGCAAAACAATCGAGGAGTCAAACAAGTCAAGTTCGTCCAGTCGAAAATGAGCTGGCTCGTTTACAGGACGATTCCGAACCTAAAACTGAACAAGAATGTGCGCCTAACTCGTTTCGTCCAAAAAATAAATTTGAGATCGGTTGGACTCGCAACAACTTTTATTTTTGAGATTTTTACAATAACCGAGATATCTGCCGCACGCGACACAATAAATCAAACAAACCGTATAACAACTAAGAACCAAATGGATCTTTAATTCGAAGGCATCGTTTTCGTATCGAAACGTCAAAAAAAAACACAGATAAGACGCACTACTCTCAAACTCATTCGAAATGTTTATCTAAATAACATAATTCAAAACAACATATCCCGTCAACAACAATTTCGTTCGGAAACATATGACGTTAACTGTTTTCAACAACTACGTAATTAAATTTAACAGCAATTAAAGAATAACGGGAAAATTATTATTAACCGCATTTGGGGCGAACGTTATATTCTCCAAGTGTGGCCCAAACAATTAGCTCATCAGTCAAAAGCAATTACCGAATTCACATTAAAAAGACAACTAAAACATGCAACGTTGCACGGCATTGCTCGTTCTAATCACGCAATCGTCTTATCAAGCAAAGCCACCGTTAGAAATTCGTCATAATAACAGGGTTAATGTACGTTCCGTAATAAATTAAAACTTCCCCGTCTTCTGCATTCAGCACGAGCTACCGATGAAGATGATTTATTATTAAAGCAGCGGGATTATTAGAATCCTGTAGAAACTCCATTAGTCAATATACAATATTTATTATTTACGAAGGACGACATTTTCAGGACGTTATTTATCTTTTAACCGCCGCGCCGTTATGCATCATATCTCCTGATCGGAAACACAAGTAACTTCCCATATTTGTTTAGCGCTCGCCGACGTTCGTCGTTCGCAGGCAGCGGTTAAATATAAATATTTGCGGCGATAAAGAAGTTCACCGAGTTCACGAAATAGTGCCCTTTATTATTCGACGGCAATCCACCGATACTACCACTACTACTGCTTTTCACGATTCAAAAATTTAAATTTAAACCCCCCTAGCGACGCACTAATTACGTAAAAAGAAGCTGGATTTGCTTCGTTTCCTCGAAAAATTAGGATCAAATTACCTAAAGTGCTCATGTTAACTAATTTTAGCCCCGTATAAATTAAACGCGCGCCGAGGATTTTGGGGGTAAGTTTTTTATCAAGAAGTTTTTCGATCTGTTTATATTTTTGGAAGATGTTAATGATAGGTGTTTCGACAACATTAGATATTTTTGAAAGAAAATTTATGTCGCTATTACGATTCGAATGGAAGACTCGACTTGTATAGGCGCCGTTAAATATGAGGAAGTCAGTGATCCCCGAAAGCCAGGGGATCGTAACTTTAAATGAATACTTCTGGCAGTTGAAATTAACATGAAATCTTGCGCTTGTGTACCTAAATTACAAACGTGCTGGAGGCATGTTCCCCTTACAACTTTTAAGATCTTTCATGTTAAAACTTTTTTAGTCGAAGATTAAAACTGTTTTATTGTTTTGTTATTACTTTTAGGATTTCAGGCGAGAGCGAATTGCTTATAAACTGTTAAAAAAAACCTTCTCCCAAATTCGCACATTTAAATGTTACTGAAAGTTGGCGATTGCAAGCAAAATATAGGCTTGGCCGTGCGGAATGAAACTCGTTAGCTAATCAAAAACGTTGTAGCCCGTGCGCAATCATTTGCGCATGTTGATGCTGATGTTTAAGTTTAAGTTTAGGTTTGTTACGTGCAAAAAAAATAAATGATAAAAGTAAAATAAATCTGATCAAAAAAAAAAATTATTTAAACAAGCACTTAAAAAAATTTAGAGGCCTATCGGCTAGCTTTTGGACAGTGGAGTGCGGTCGAGTTCGAATAATAAAAAAATAAAGGGCGCCAAGTAATTTTCCTTACACTTATAACTATTAAAAAGGGGAAAATTACTAAAATTATATGATGTTAAATAGTTACAATAAAGGTAAATTATCAAGAAACGTACAATGCAAGAGTTAATTTTGGTATCGGGCCTAAATGAAGTCGAAATTTAATATGAACAATTTTATATATAAATATGTAAATACGCTAATACTACTCGAGAAACACTTCGTTTACAATGATTAATACAAACAATAACAAAAATATAAATTATTCCGAATGATAATTGATTAAATTTAGCTTTCTCCGCGTGGTAACCAAAATCGATCTTCCAAGTCAACCTCCGGTAACGAAATCCAAGTCCAAATCCAAACAGTAGATACAATTTTGAACACAACCAGAAAAATTAAATCCAAAAAGAGAAAATGTAAACCAAAATTATAAAAATGTAAACCAAATCTAGGACCTAAAACGATGTTACGATATATCGATCCGACTACGTCGGTGGGTCCTAAACACCCTGGCCGTTGTTCTTATTATTTTCCGCTCTAAAGCGATAAATGTAACTCAAACTATGAAAAATGAGCAAAGATTAGCGAAATTAAAGATGTGACTTTTCTATTTTTTGTTATTTTCTACTAAAAAGCCCGTTCCTAAACGACCGCCTTTAATAATTGAAACCCTATGCCAGCCAGTTGGCAGAGGAGTTTCTCTTATGACAAAATCGAATTAAATTTAAAAAAACGTATTCAATTCAGGTTCAGGTTTAGGTTTAGGGTTAGGTTTAACCTTAACGTTAAACCTAATCCTAAACTTATTTTTAAGTTTAACGTTAACGTTAAGGTTACTTGTATAAAATTGTTTCGACTTCATTTAACGTTAAACATAACGTTAACGTTAAACTTAACGTTATGTTAAAAATGAAAATAACAACAAACGTTTGATATTTTTGATGATCCGACTACGTAGGTTTTTTATTATTATTTTCCGCTCTAAAGCGATAAATGTTACTCAAACTATGAAAAATGAACGAAGATTAACGGAATATATTATCGGAAATTAAAGATGTGACTTTTCTATTTTTGTTGTTATTTTCTACTAAAAAGCCCGTTCTTAAACGACCGCCCTTAATAATTGAAATGCCAGCCAGTTGGCAGAGGAGTTATGACAAAATCGAATTAAATTTTAAAAAACGCATCAGGTTCAGGTTTAGGGTTTAGGTTTAACATTAACGTTAAACTTAAAAGTAAGAAAAGTTTAGGGTTAGGTTTAACGTTAACGTTAAACCTAACCCTAAACCTAAATCTTAACCTGTAGGTTTAGGGTTAGGTTTAACCTTAACGTTAAACCGTTATATATATATATATATATATATAGGGTGATACACTGAAAATGACCTTTTCAACAAAATTTCAAAGTTTGTTATATTCATTATGAATCACCCTGTATATATATATATATATATACACTTCGTCCAAACCTATATGCAATCCACGTCATCAAGAAAAGGTTACTAGATGATGACGTTTCACACGGTGCTGTCACCTCGTACCTCGTATTTTTACAGTTTTAATAAATTCTAGTCTTTCTTTATGCCATCTAATATGTGCACAGGTAAATAATCTACAGAATATGTCATTTTCCAAACTTTAAACCGAATTACAAATAAACAATCTAGTAACTTTTTATTGATGACGTGAATTGCATATAGGTTTGGATAGGCCATATATATATATATATATATATATATATATATATATATATATATATATATATATATATATATATATATATATATATATATATATATATATATATATATATATATATATATATATATATATATATATATATATATATATATATATATATATATACAGGGTGTTTGGTTCACCGACGTATATCCGAAAGGAGGTGGTAGGTGAGTCGGTTTGGAACTTATTTAACCAAAAATACCTTTAAACAAAGTGTCACGGTTTCTGAGATAAAGCCAACTTTGTGATTTTATTAAATTACTGCAGTTTTAGTATGATTAATTTTAATTAGACACAACTGCAAACTTTTAATTTCTTGTAACTTTTATTTTAGTAGTCTTTGATATCTGTTCTATCAAATAAAATCACTTGATACACTCTACATGTGATAAAACAAAATATTTAATAAAATCACAAAGTTGGCTTTATCTCAGAAACCGTGACACTTTGTATAAAGGTATTTTTGGTTAAATAAGTTCCAAACCTACTCACCTACCACCTCCTTTCGGATATACGTCGGTGAACCAAA
Organism: Rhagophthalmus giganteus; assembly: GCA_036326145.1. Classification (NCBI taxonomy): domain Eukaryota; kingdom Metazoa; phylum Arthropoda; class Insecta; order Coleoptera; family Rhagophthalmidae; genus Rhagophthalmus; species Rhagophthalmus giganteus. The sequence continues at coordinate 42,304,336 of JARFJA010000001.1, read as the reverse complement.
CACCCTGTATATATATTTAGTTTATAAAATAGCGATTTCTTCTCTTTTCAACGATATAAACGTAGTCGATTTATTTCATTGTCTTCTTATAAAAACTAGCAAAATCAGATAATTATTTGAATAGATAAACCAAAAAATGATCTTCAACAGGTATTTTTCTTTGTTTTCTTATGACAGATAGGCATAGATTCAGTATTTGTTTTAAATGTTATTTATACAAGTTTGTAGAGTCACAGTAAAAAAGCACGACAATGTTTATATCGTTGAAAAGAGAAAAACAATCTCTTTTTAATAAGCTAAAAAAATATATAACATTCTATTTAAAATCATAAAATTGACTTCATTTCCGGTAAAACCAGAAGTGAATGTAATGATTCTTAAAACTGTCTAAAAAGAATTTTTAACCAAAATTAAACTACGCAAAAATTCATCTTCGTACCTCTAAAATCTTTTGAGTTATCGACTTGGAACAGGTTGGCCGGATCACCCGATATATTATTCTTATTGTTAAATCCTCGTTCGAGTTCTCAACAAGTTTTCTAAAAATCTGAGCTTATCTCTAAAAAAACTCGAGGTAAGCTCGCAAGTCCGATTTTGGCTGTTCACGCACAACTTTCGAAAACGCAGTTAAAGTATGTACAATTGATATCAAAAGAATTGACATTTGACCACAAGTGGTTCAAATGACTCGTCTTTTTGGCTCGCGGCTCAAACCATCACACTTCACTCGTGTGAAATATCCACCTTTCAGCACTAGTTAAATTGTTAAATTTTATCTAGAACAAAACTATGCGCATTAAGTGGGCGTTCTAATTGCACTAAGAAAATCTGCAATTTGCAAAGCAATTACGTTCATTCACCTTCGCTTTCTAAAGCATCTAAAATTTTTATAAAATTCCGTTTTTCGCTCCAACACCCACTCATTTATCGGTTTTATATCGTATAATTTTTAAGTAAAAAAATGTAAAAAGTGGCTTTCCTAACGTGTTTATGGACTGAGCGATCGAGTGGGAGAACGCACAGTAATCTCTTCGTAGGTAGGTATATAGGAAAGCGTAAATCCGGTTTTTGCAAAGCCAGTTTAAATAAATTTGCGAAACGTAGTGGATATACAAATTCGACCTTAATTTCGATATATACAAATTTTTACGTACATACAACAAAATAAAACGAAAAGTATTTAACCCCATTTCTAAAATGGTGCTTCTAATAATAAAGAAAATGTCATGTTTTATAAGGGAAATATCACCTCGTCAAAGGTTAAACTATGCAAAAGATAAACTATATTTAAACTTTTGGAATTTATTACGACAGATAAATTGTTTTATCTACCTACTACCTGCTGAAATTCGAAATGAATAATTATTAATAGATATCCGTAGTTTTAATTGACGAAATAAAGCACGAAATAGGTCAAGGTAACTGAAAATAAAATCACCATCTTGGGATATGCGAGTAAAAGTTAATTTCAACGGTTATATAATAACAAGCTTTGTCAATTATTACGTACATTTACGTACGGTTTTGTTTTTTACATTTGAAGAATACGACTAGGTTTTTTAACAACTACACCGCCGATAACATGCAAAGACCACCTACGCTGCCACCAAAACGAATACGAGTTAAGAAGAACTCACGCTAAATCCACTTCATTACAGTTTTCAAACAATAAAACCACCCGAAATACACATCGTAAAGCCACGAAAAATCGGCAGGAGCTTTTTGCGGTCTAATTGGCCGTCCTTGTTCGAAGGGTGCGAACAAAAGCTGACGGGGGTGCGCTAATCGCGATTTGAACGATCATGTGCGCCGTAGACGACTGCAGTAAAATGTAGCCCGACCTAAGATATGAGTGGTATCCCGAAACCCACGTGAACCGCAAGCACAAGACGAATACTCGAAGAATTCGCCCACCTGCTTCTCTCTCTTAAACGCAGTCTATCCTTCAACTCCCCTACCTATTAAAAAATCCCAAATTACCTCGAGCTAGGTTGTCGGACTGTTAAGCATTTTGCATGTCCACGCCACACTTTGATAACGACATACCTACTAACGTTTTACTCTTTTTTTTTTTTCTATCGAGTGATTGAAGACCCAGAAGAATGCCTTTTCTGTATTGGCGACTGTGCCCACGCGGATTTAATAGTAGATACAAGTTCTTCGATAAGGCAATTTCAATTAGTTCAGGTATATATACATATCGAAACACTTCACATGCTAAGATTGTATGAAGTAATACATTTTTGAACAATATATATTTACTTAAACGTGTGGGCGACATATAATATGATTATTACTTGTCGACGTTACAGATACCTATAGATATTTACGATACATATGTTCGCGAAAAATTCGATTTATTAATAGAACATCAACATAAATAATCCGTAAGCGTTCGATAAAAAATTTCAGATAAAAGTCACCAATTTCAATAATTCTAAAAGTCGATACTTGTAGAAAACAATTTTTATCGCCGACAAATCAGCCAATATTTGTGAAAGGTTAATGCAAATTGAAAAACGTCCGCACAAAATCAGCAACGGATTTTCTTCATTTATTATTAGCGAAACGATTTGGTGTTAAATATTTATATGAAAATTAAACGGTCACCTCTACAGTGTCAAGTTGGTTTCATGTCATTTTTGTGTTTGTTCGTTCACCGGACAGTTCAAGATTCGAAACGGTCGCGTACAGCGGGCACCTAAATTAACGGCACCCCGTTCGAGTCGGCAAAGGTCAATTTGTCTAAGTTGCGCATCTATACCGTCTCGAACGGGGCATCGAAATTAAAGGAACCGCATCGAACGCTCGCGATAATCATTCAAAATCAGCGTGGTTTTTTTTTGAGATGACACTAGCAGGAAGGAAATGCTTTTTATTGGTACTAAACCAAAATTTAGAGGTTGCAACAATTTTGGGCAGCGATCTGTATAGTGCTCAGCAATAAGGGTAACAATATAACCTACAAAATACTCGTGTCACAATCGGCAATTTTTCTTGAAGATCCATGGATTTACATATTTATCCACTGTAGCACCTGTTTTGTAACATTGAGTTTTCATATTGATTGTTCAATAAGTTGTTTACGATTTCTTCATTGTAATATAATAGACAATTTATGAAGCCTGTAATCATTTTAGTTATTGCGTCACCTCTATTTTATAAAGGTGCGACTCCAACAAGCTCTAGAACGAGTCTAATGACGTTTTCTTCTGTATCCACTGCAATCTCTCATTAGACAGACTTTATTCGTCAATATAAAATTATAGTAGGTAACCATCTATGATAAGTATATTAAAATATTGTGTATTTTAGGAGAAAATTTAACGAATAGTTGAATGCAGGACTTTCATGGTCGTTGATGTGCATTTCGATGGGCATCTCTCGAGTTTTTCCGTTTTGCTCTTGGCAAAACCTGAGAGATCGTCGAAATTTAACGAATTTATCTAGCACTGCCCACCCTCCAAATATGAAACTGCTAAATTCATTGTATGAAAAAAGTTGCCATTTAGTTACAGATGGTCTTGTAAATTTGTATTTACACATACCTCGACCAATGTAAAACAGGCAACTTACCTCTCGCGATAAGTTTGGACTCTTTGGACTTCTTAAAAACTCTTTGACGACCACGATCTCCCGATTTGACGCCACCCGGTTGCTTTATTTGGGGTTTATTAAAGGGGAGCGTGTTCAGAAATAAACACCGCACAATCCAAGCCTTGAAAGAAGCTATACGTTAAGAGATTGCAGCTATTTCCGTCACCACTTTATGAAAAGTATTCCACAATTTAGAGGGATGCGTACAAGCGTGCTTGAATGTGGGGGAGATCATTTTCGGCATCGACTATGACCAGGTCCTGTTTAACATTGTTCAAGGTAAATGAGTATAAATTTTCAAAACAATCTGTAAACAGATGACAATTTTATAGACACAAGTTTGAGACCTCTAGCAAGAGAATCACCCTATATAATTTAACATAAAATATAACTGACTGCAAAAAATCAACCATTATAAAAAAAAATACGTGACGGATTAAAATGATGTCGAGAGAAATCTAAAACAGTATTACAGGGCGTTTATTTTAATTCAGATTTCGACTACGCCATATTTGGTGGAAATTAACCTCGTAGCCATCTATCGATAGTAGCGGAACCGGTGATCTGACGTCATTACATTTCGACTAGTCGAAATTAATTTCAACTTCCAAAACGGGTTGAAATCTCGATTTCGTCTCGAAATTGTGACAGGTGTGAGTTATGTTAACAGAAGTGTAAGGAGATTAAAATAAGCGTGCGATTTATTTAGCAGACATTATTATCGTTGTATTGTATATTATAGTTGTGTAGAGAAGTGTTATGTAATTTTGGTTAGTGTTTTTGTTATTTGTAGTCGTTATAACTTGCTATTAGTTGCTGGAAAGTGTATAATTAAAATTAAAACAAATCTAATTAAAAAAAACCGTAGTCTTCGGCGATATCACCAACACAACGTGTTTCTGACGCCAATCTAACATCATCAAATGTTACTGTTTTCACTAATAGTCGTAATCTTTAGAATCGTTGGATGTTGAATCGCTTTGACGTCATCCAATTTCGACCCAAATCAGTCGAAATGAATTAGAATAGACACCCAGGATCCTTACCAATTAAATCAGCAAAACAAAAAAACGCGAACAACGTTTTCACATCGATTTTCTGCATTTCTTTAGAATAATTCTAATGTATTGAAAAACGTTGGTGCAAAACAGAAAATTCTTCACAAAGACGCGTGATAATAGTAAATTTCCTACACGTATAATTACATCAAATTATTGAAATGATTGGTGTGTGATCGTATTGATAATGATTGTAGTAATATTTAAAAATAAATCGTTATTCATTCATTCAAACGTGAGATGAAATCAATTAGTTTTAATGTACAACTTCCAAGCGCAATTTATATGAAATATGAATTTATATGAATATTTATATGAATTTCGACTGATCATTTTACTCATTTAATCGCCACCCGATTTTCCGCCGAAAAATTGTATGCAAAATTAGACAAAAAGGAAGATTCCGTTAAGTGATCAAATGGTTTTGTGCTATCTATAGTCAGTTAAATCAGTCGAATAGAAAACAAGTTTAATTTATGTATAGTAAAACAAAAAAGTAGGTATATAAATAAATAATAATACTGATATGGCCTGTACAAGCGGCCTGGTGACACGTCATCAATAAAATGTTACCAGATGACGACATTTCACACAGTCACCTCGTACCACATATTTTTACAGTTCTAATACATTGTAGTCTTTCTTTATACCATCTAATATATTCTATAGATGATTTACTTGCGCATATGTCATATTCCAAACTTTAAACCGAATTACAAATAAACAATCTAGTAACTTTTTACTGATGACATGGGGATCGCCAGGCCGCTTGGATAGGGTATAGTAGTTGATAATTAAGAAGTAATAAAAAAAAATTTTGGATTCATAAAAACAAAATACACCTATTTGTTTAGAATTCACACCTAGGTATATAATGTACTATATAAAATAATAAAAAGTGTTAATAAAAACAGGCGTCAAAACAACAACAAAATAAACGTTACCTACGCTTTAACACGAAATTATATTTGACTTTGACAACTCGACCTTAACTTAATAAGAAAATAATACACCAACTTCGAAATCTTGAAATTTTCAAAAATCAAAAATTGACGTTGCGCAGGATTCGTTCAAAATGCGTATTAAATGAAATAAAATAATTAAGAAACGCTTATAGGTCTTTTTAAAATGAAACGTTTTTAAAGATAAATTCATTAACAGCATTTACGAAGTTGCAAAACCAAAACAACTAAGTACCCGTATTAGTTTGAAAGTTTAAAAACTCGATTTCGTAATTTCTCACATAAAAATTAAATTTTATTTACACGCGTAAAACCACAGCAGATACATTACACGAATTCCTTGGCGCTAAGTGAAGACATAAATATTTAATATATTTATAAACACTTCCTCCTGCGATTTCATAACGGATTTTCTTATATATAATATACCTATGTATTTATAAATCACATCGTGAACTTGACCATCACAATAAATTTTCACTAAAGTTTTTTCTTCGAATGCGGGAGGCACTTATCGCTAAAGTTAACTAAGCAAACTAAGTCCTGATTATTCAACGAAGTAATACTCGAGATGACATGACGGCGAATTATGTCATCCAATTAAACACAAATTGCATGGAATATCTGTTAAGTCTACGAAGAACAAGGACGAATTTTAGCACTATTTCTATTCACAATTTATAAAAGTACGGGAGTGCCCACATCCAATAACTACCATATCGGATATCAAATTTGATGCATCGCATAATAATTCTTCATTCGCCGAATGGACTGTTCGATTTATTAATTAGATAGATACCTACAACCAACGTAAAGTGTACCTACATAGATAATCAAATCGGTCGTCTCATGAATTAGTCATTTTCTATGTAAACTACTAAATTACGGTCTCGCCATTACGTTTGGTCGAGATTAAATTACATATAAGGTGAATCAATAATTACTATGTTACTTTGGTGATATCTGCATTCCGCCCACCTTTCGGTTTTGGGGTTAATTACTCTGTTACCGAAGGATCTACTAATCATGAAGTAAACATTTGAACCAAAAAATATCTGATCTATCTTTTTGACATTCGTTGGTCTGAATGTTTGTAGTAATTTTTTCCTCGTAAATATCTAATATGCCGTTTAGGCAAACTAGTTGGGAGTTGTTCGTTATTTAAAATCTGAATTTTATTTATTTATTGAATTTAATCGGAAATATTACCGTTTTTTAATCAAATTATGATAACGGGCGCATTCAGCCGGGAAAGCGCTGCCTTAGCGCTAAATCAGCAGTTCAATTGAACCGTTGTTTATTTGCGCTTTTTTATAGTTGACGTATGATATCAGTGATACCACGTGTTTATAACAATAGCTTAAAGTTCTTCAGTCGTAGTCAGTTACTATAACGTAGCGCTTATTACGTTAGCGCTGTTTCGGCGATGAGCCCGGCTGAATGCGACCAATATTTCACCTATTATGCTTTATAACAATTTTTTGTTTGCCAAATACTAAAATTAGGCGGTAAATGGTTATGCGAACTGATCGTTTAACATCTGAAAGCAAATATTTAGTTGAAACTAAAACCCTCGAGGATGTTAAATTCATTTCACTATCAGTAGGTTTTCAATTTTTAACTCTACTCATCAACCAATTATCATAGAAACAATTGTTTCTAACAATCATTTTTATAGCAATGGTCAATTTTGTTTAAAGATGCGTCAATTTCATAAATAAAACTAGTTCGTTTTTTTTTTTAATGCGGTTTTTCCACATCTGACGATGAGAACCTAACTACATGATTTTATATAAAAATGTATGCAAAACTGCGTCTCGTTTTACGTCGCTCGTTACTAGTACGTAACCTGACGTAAAAGTGACGATTGCCTGAAGTAATATTTTTGCGCTTATACCTTGTAATAATCAATAAATATTTTTTGTCTTCCTCTTTCCATCCACTATTATCTATTATTTATTCTTTTATTGTATGGAGTGGTCGATGCACCTACTCTAGGTTTCTCCAATAAATAACTACTAAATATCAATGTAGCAGTGTGTAATCAACACCAAAAATATTAATTTAACGCATCGTATCTTCATCACGACACAAAAACATTAATTTGAATTTTTTTCAACATTGAATTGGTATTAAAGATAGAAAAGTCAAATTTTCTACATTGCAATTTTTTAATCCTGTCAAACAAAATTCAAGTGTTTTTTTTCTAAATCTCCACTTTTATCATGTTCCTCACTGTGAAGCTACTTATTTTGTTTCCCGGATTTATAAAAAATCCGGGAATCTGTTATCAAAAATGTGGCTAAACAATTAAATAAATAATTGTACATTATTTTGTGGTTTCAATATTGTAGAGCCCTACGTCATAATTTTTACAATTTCGTCGAAAACAGATGGAGCTACAAATAACGTTTTTAGATTAATAATAGTAATCTTAGAATTAGCAATAAAAGGTCAATTAGTTTTCGTGTTTCTATCTCCCCTTTAATCTGACATTTTAATTTAAATTATAAATCATATTATATTTATTATGTTTCCCCTAATTCTCGCCCCCTACATTCTTATCCAACGGCGCCTACATCGTTTTGATATCGAAACTATTTAAAACTTGAGATATTTTTAAATAGTTTTGTTCTTGTTAGGTATTTATCATCGTTTGCGATAAGCAACCAGCAGATTAAAAAATCGTAGAAATCGTATCATAGTACAATCCCTTTTAAAAGTAGTACATATTTATCACGAAAAAAGTTATATTTGTGTCATTAAAACAAGTTGACTCGTTGTGCTTAAAACTGATAAACATCACTTTGCACTTTAAATTTTAGGGGCAATTTTATTTCGTAAAACCGCTTTAATAGCAAATGAGAAAAAATTCATAACTTTTATTTTTCGATGCCCTACGGTACCTGCACATTTGAATTTCAGAGGAAGATCAAGAACAACGACATGCTTACGCGCTCAAACAATTTCGTTGTAAGATAATTTGGAATTAAGCAAACCTTATGACGAAGATCAATTCAGTCGTTATTAAGTACACATACATATTATGAACCGAATTTTAAAAAGTACAAAATAATAATCTACACCTATTTAAAACAACCTTAAAGTAACAATCAATTGATATCAGTTGATATCAATTTTTTTATTTCTTTCCATTTTTTAAATTAATATTATTTTGTTATTATTTATATATTACTAATTATATGGTGGTCGGTTATACATATAAGTACCTACTTATCTTTATTTCAATATCTACAGTGTAATGTAGACAGTCCGTACTTAGGATAAATGCGAATTCGCGATAATCCGAACAGCGGATAACTTGATTATCGCCTATCTTGATAATCCGATAAAATTGCTCTAATCCGAACAGCCTCTTTTATTTTCTTAATGTACATTTTTCACTCTCCTTAATAAACGATTTCCATTTGGCATTTTTACCATTTGCAATTAAATTTTGGAAGCAGAAGTAGTGGCAGAAGCTATCGAACAACGGATTGATTGATGGGGATACTGAGAAAGAAACATATTTATCGGATGCAGAAATAATTAACACCGCACTTATTAACAATAACAACTTTGGTAAAACGCAGGGAAGTTTTTTGGTGTTTTGAAACTTGTGTGATCTGGTTCAAAGAAAATGGAATTTCTGTCCGTCTACCGAACATTATTATTACGACAAATTCAAGAAAAGGTTTTAGCAGCACAATCAAAAAAATCAAAAACCCCAACAATCAAAAACTGGATTATTTTAAATCCAAAGTGTAAAAGTATGTTCATCATTCCTTATGTAATTGGATATGTGTATAAAACCCAAAGTAATCAATTTCGTCATGATTCATCTATAATGAAAATGTTTTATAGAATCTTTGTCAATTTACGTCATAGATGTTTTGATGAAATTGACTGCGTCACTCAGCCTTTACGTATATGAGAATCTGTCCGTCCTCAACGAAACACCCTGTATATACACGATATATTAAATTTAACAACAGTACTCACGATCAGTAAAATACAGTAATAGGGTCTTATGGTCTCAATCGTGGCATCAACTTACCACAAAGCACCGTTGCCAGTTCTATTGTTATAAGGAGACGCTGTATTCCACAAGACCCTGTACTGCATTTTAAGGTTGAAGCAATTTTACTGACACAAAATGATCATAACTTCTTCAACTTAAGTTCACCTGTACCCGAGTAATTCTTTATCCAGAAAATAATGTTAATGTGGACACCACAATTTACAAAATACCAGACTATGCGTAATAAATATTACCCTAACCTATTTTATTGTATTGTATTATTGCGCAGTATGTGTGGTACTATTGTTTAGAGAAACTTCGAAACACAGACTTTTATCGTATATTCATTTTCAATCTACCTATGATGAATATCGTGGAGAAAAATTATAGGGTTATACTATAAAGGCATAAACCATGATAGCTGGAGCATGTTACAAGAATGACCAATAATAAGTACTTGTTAAGAAGATATGTACGGTAGATCGAAAGAAAAAGGACGATTAAGCAGTGAAAGAGGACTTGGTGGCAAATGAAGACTAAAGACAAAACAAAATAGAAAAGGGTATTAGATATACATTTGTTACATTTACCAAACAGACGGCGATTTACCAAGTAACGTACCTATACCTACATTTGTTATCAGGTGGTCAACCCCGACAAAAAACAATTACAAAAATTTTAAAATTATAAGTAATTCGATTGATTTACGTTATCGACCTTGTAGATGTTAGAGTTCGTGGATTTTCGAGCACCTACTACAACTTGTAATGTTTTTAAAACCATTACAACGTCAATATTATGCATAAACGTTTTACGGGTTAGGTACTATTGGTTTTATCCAAAAAACGGAATATCTCCCGGAAACTTTGAATTTCATCGGCAAAAGCTTTTTGCTTAAAATTTTATGAACACAAAACCTGATTTTTCGGCACATACTTGTAAAGTTGTAAATTCTTTCACTTTAAATTTCTCTAAATTGAATTACATCGCATTCGTAGAAGATACATAGGCGCCTACCTACTTTTAAACGAATTACCTTTGAGTTTAGGCATCTTAATGTGTAACATTCTAATTAATCTCACAAATTTTTCAACGCCCTAAAATAGAATTAATTAATTAATCTTCAAGCGCATCGGAGGAGTTCTAGATTAAAATAAAGTTATAAAAATATACACTACCTTATTTTTAAATAATTTAAGACCTAGGTTTATTTATCGATTAAACTTTGATAAGTGACAAAACTACAAAGGCCGCGAATTATGTTTAATTCTATTAGAAACTATATGAAAGAACCCCATACCGAATATTTTCAAAATAAGATAACATAAACAAATAAGTATTTATAGGCAGACGGCGTTAAATTCTTTGCTTGCCGTCAATGGATTTTCTTGGAAAGCTACTGAATTTGTGGGCGCTAAAAGTAAATTTAGAAATATACGAAAAAGTGCAATTTCGAAATCTTTATAAACCACCTTTTACTATTTTATTATGACTAGTTTATTACCTCGTACGGTTTCAATTTGTTGAACTTTAGGAGCAATATTTTTACCATATAAACTCGACAAGTTTAAGGATTTTAAACGGTTTTACGTATTTACGATGCCGCACTACAACACCATCATAAAATGCACTCGATAAGTAACACAATTACGTACCGACCAATGACACGATACGGGTCAATTACAAATCACAGATTAAAATACGACCAGCAGTTTCCAATAAAACGAAAACGGTCATGGTTCGTGCAATTGAAATTGCACTCGCAATCGGGTCACAATTGCATTAAAAGATGCATCATCATCATCATCACGGTCGAACGGCACGAGAAAACCTGAACTTTGAATTGGCTGCTGCATCGCTCTTGGTCATCAGCGGCCTTTGTACGGCGACAATGGGTCATCTACCGGAGGATCTGGCCGGCCGACAATCCTGCAGTCTGAAGAAAAAGCGCGACCGCGACCGGGCAGCAAACGACTGCACTGAAACACACACAGATCGGGTTCTCCGACTTCTTCGTTAGCAGCGGTTGCCAAACTTTACCACGCCTCGCGAGTGAGTATGTAATCATACTGGCAAGGATGAGATCGACATTTAAATATAATAATGCATGATTCATCGACGTTGTATTGTTCTCTAGAGTCTGGGTTATATCGAAAGCAGACGAAAACGATCACATGTGAGCTTCGATTTTGTTATTGAACAACTAATTATAATTTAAGATGATTAAAAAAAAACTGCACGTGTAACTATTTAAAGCAGCTCCACACGCAAGAATAAAGTGAAAATGCGCAGTTTCAATTGTTTTTGGGAAAAGTGTGACATTTTAAATTCGAAATATAAATTAATCATCTAATCCTCGGTATTGAAGATTTTTGTACGAACTGAAAATTTTACGTTTTCCTACTATGTCGGAACGGACCATGTGTGTAATTAAACGCAAATTAAATAGCAGTAAAAAACATGAATCATTGTTTTTAATTACCTAGGTATTTAACTAGGTACCTATATATATCTGCACAGTTTCATTCAACAATCGCGTTACAGGAAATAACGTAACAAAAAAAAATAGGTACTAATTGTACCAAAGTATTATTTTTAGAACAGCTCTTAATACAAACACCAATTAATCATTCTCCGTTTTCCAGATTGAACTGTTAAGTTTTCTTTTGCGGGATAATTAGATTAAATGACAAAAGGAACGAACTTGGCGGTTATTTCTTCGATTCTATTTTCATTAAAGGCCCTTTTACGTGGCTCCTCCGAGTTAATTCTACGAAAAATATCACATTTTCTGACCCCGTTATCGCTAGTGAAACGTCTAATAGCCCCCCGTTCCTCATAAAAGATGGAAACGGCAGATAACTTTGATTGCAAGAATTTTATTTCGTTTATGCGCTTATCCCGGTCTATAACGTGCCCTGAACCTTGCACCGATTAATAACGAGTACAACAAATTGATTATAATATAGTAATAAATGATTTTTTGTTTAGTTCGTTGACCTGTTAAAAGGACGGTAAATTTTTAACGGCGTTTCCCGAAGCACTTCTTAAAAACATAAACTAAATTGAGTGTAATAACTATAATACAACAACGAAATTATCTATATTAAATTCGTGTTGCATTTACTCGCCTACACTTTCATTATTTACACACGTAAGATGTACACATGCTCGGTTTATCTTGTTTAAATAAACGTTATCTAGGCTCACCTTTACAATATTAAACCGAGCATTTTTAAACGAGAAGGTAAGTACACGAATATTCGTCTTCTAACGCAGTTTTGAATAAATTAACACTAAAGATAAATATTAAAAAAAAAAACTACAATATACAGGGCGTTCAAGAAATGTTGGGAAATTTCTCGAAGCCGTATAGATCACGTCAAATTAATATCACGAGTTCCTATAAACTTTTTTCTATGACACCGACGCGCCGCGCTGCGACAGGGGGTAAACTACCCAAGTTTGTGTAAATTTTAAGTCTTACACCAAAATATTCGTGAACTGTTAGATAAACTCATACAGCAGCAACATTACTCTACATATATATCTCAAGCGTTGGACAATGGATTAAGTAACAATGCGCGCACGTGGTAACGAAAAATTATAGCCGATAATAAACGGGAGTCAGACAATTAGTTTAAAGGGTAAGGATTAACGTTGGAACGTTTAAGCGCAAAGTGTTGATTTCTTAATAAGTTTTCTTACGTAGCTTGCTTTTTTAATAATTTTTTTATTGCGTGATATGTTGTAAAAGGTCTGAATTTTAATTGTTTGTAAGTGTTTTAATTCTTACGAAAACAGCCGATTTCCAGAGGGGCGTCGATCACCGGATCACAAGTTTATCCGCAGATCAATTTTTAAAGTTTTTAATGACATTTTCGAATTCCCCAAATATTTTAAGATAAGAAAGGTACTCTTTTTGTCAACGTCGGCGTTGTAACGGGGCTTTGCGAAAGATGCAACTATGTTTGGGGTGCAAAAACGTTTTAAAAATGTCAAAACTAAAAATAAATATAAAAGTCCGCTATTATATTGCATTTTTAAATGTTTGTCATTTATGGATTAGGGACGAGGGAGTGTGAGTCGGACACTTGCCGCAGGCGCTTCGTACCCCCGGTGCAACGTTGGGACTTTTCTAGCTCATCTACTCGTTTCTCGTTTTCTACTCAAATCGCATTAAAAGACAAGAGTTGCAACGTATCCAAGATAGTTATTAATTGTACCTATTATTTTAATATTTTTAAATAATTCAACGATAGAAAAACCGATTTAATTTCAACATAGGTACATATATAATGATTTGTCTTACTACTATTTTTTAATAGTGCAATGTTTGTATAAATAATAAAAATAAATTCTTGATTGAAATAATTCATTAATACCGAGGACGTACATAAATGTAATTTTCAAAATAATCTCTTTAAAATGACATCGAAAGTCGCTGCTAATGTTTAACAATTGCAATGTTAAATTTTTCTTCTACAATTCATTGTCACTATCAAAAAAAATAATAATACTCCTAATAAATAAAAATAAATAATTTTGAATTGAATCTAAATTCAGTATATGATGCATAATTTCCGTTATTTTTAACGATCCGTTAACATGTTATCAAAATCACGATTGTGATTGGTTGTTAGCTTTTTAACGGACGTTTAAAAATAACCGAATTACACCATAGGTAATACAATAGGTTGAATACTATACATACAGTAATTAAACATAGGACACCCATGGACAGTTCCTTTGATGTATAAAGCATAAAAATTTGACCTTGAACACTTAAATTGCAGGTGTAGATATGACAACTACGCTTACAAATCAGCTGCTACAAAATACGAAACGAAGGAAGTTTTTTGATCAATTGAAATTTTTAACGCAAGATTATGTTTAAAATTTGATTATATAAATTTCTACATTTTATTGGTTTTTATTGGTGCACTTGAGGTTATGTATAACATACCAAATACAATAAGCACTTTAAACAAAAGAGTTGCGTTTGCGCACTGGCCCTTTAAATCCTTATTACTTAATCCACTGGCCATTTATCCTTGTTTGGTTTTCATGGTTTCTTGTCGATTGTCCCATCTTATAAAACACTACTACATCGCTAATATTTGTCATACGTCTGAATGTGCAATTCTGTATTTATTTATTGAGTTAATTTGAACTGTATAAAGCCAGCATAAAAAATAAATAGCCAATATTTCAAAAGATTTGAATATTTTATCCGCCAGCTGTCTAGTAATAGTCGGTTAAAACTGAAATTCATAAACTAGAATTCCTCAAATGATTATGATCATTAATACAACAGTATTTTTCTTGATGTGATGCTAGATTAATGATGTTTTTTTTTTACTGATATTTTATCTCAAATTCCATCTTTAAAGTGGTTCACATTACATCTGCATAGATAAAATCGTATTTAACCAGTAATAATTGGAAATAAGTGCCATTTAATGGATAACTAGATGTATTTTGTGACGATAAATTTAATTACGAAATTACGTTTTAATTAAAATTTATTTGCACCTATTAGATACGTGTAGTAAATGAAATGCGGTTCGTTTTTTAAATCCTTTTTTAATATTGTCCTTAATTTAGACTTTATAGCTAATAAATACATCGTTAGGTTTTAGGTGGTTAAAATAAAACTAATATCAAAGTATTAGTAGAAAAAATCTAGATGTGTTAAAGCGGAAAGACTAAAACACAAAATATTTTGGTTGATTATATTATAAAAATGAGTAGGTACAGTCATGTGCAATATAATTGTCCTTTGTTCGAGTCGTGGCATGAGAACATAAGGTTTAGCTTAAACCAGTCTGTTTGTCAGGTATTGTTAAGTTTTTTGAAAAGATACTACTTTTCCGGCATGTACGAAGAAACAACACACCCTTCCTATGTGTTTTACACATAATTTTTTCTATTAGATACCGTTTGAAAGTCACAAAAACTTTTTCCGGCGACCACTATGAAACATGCATAAATTCACCTAAAATATTAGTTATACGGTATATAGTTACGGGTGTCTAAAAAATCTCAGTCTTGGTTGGCCATGAAAAGATAAAGGCATGTTTTATTATTACATAGTTTAAATCGTGTTATAAATTATTTCTTGTCGTATAATAGTAATAAAATTACTTAAATCAAGGCATGCCTTCCCGGTACTTGAATTCCTAGCAACATTGTTTAATGCTTGCCTCAGACAGGGATATTTCCCAATAGCATGGAGACATGCTATAGTCGTTGTCTTTCCTAAACCGGGGAAAAACAGCAACAACCCCAACAACTATCGACCAATAAGTCTTCTAAATACTTTATCAAAAATACTAGAACGAATAATCTACTCCAGACTAAATAGTCAACTGCAAGAACTAAATACTCTCCCACCATTCCAATTCGGATTCAAAAGAGGGCACTCAACCTGCCATCAGCTTCGACGAATTGTTGAAATAATCGAGACTGGATATGAGAACAAACAGTATACCACAGCCATCTTTTTGGACATTGCGAAAGCTTTTGATAAAGTCTGGATAGAAGGCCTTAAATATAAAATACTCCACCTACCAATACCTGGCTTTCTTAAAGCGATACTTTACTCTTTCCTAGACAACAGAACCTTTGCCGTACGAATCAATTCAACTGTCTCTGACAGTAAGCCAATCAAAGCCGGAGTCCCCCAGGGGAGCGTGCTGGGACCGCTGCTATTTAACATATTTGTTAGAGATATCCCGCTCACACGAGAAAATCTTGCTATGTACGCTGATGATACAGTGATTATATCACAAAGCTGGAATCTAAACCAATCAATCTCTCAGCTTCAATCAGCAGTCGATGAAGTAAACAACTGGCTAATCAAATGGAACATAACCCTCAACACAGCAAAATGTGAAGCCAAAATATTCACCCTCAGGAAAATTAAAGATACCGACAGCTTAGTAATAAACGGCACACACATCGAATGGAATCCCAACACTGAAGCGGTGAAATACTTGGGCGTTTACCTAGACACACGCTTATCGTGGAAATTTCATATTAATAAGAAGATTAACTTATGCTACGCTAGACTAACAAAACTGTACCCATTATTAAATAGAAAATCATCGCTGAAAACCAACTGCTCTCTACTTTTATATAAATCCCTAATTCGACCGTTAGCAACATACGCTTGTGCTATATGGAGCAATGCTTCTAAATCCAACATCAACAGAATACAAGTGCTACAGAACAAAATCCTAAGAATATCAGTTGATGCCCCTTGGTATATACGAAACATCCAACTCCATTATGAGCTAAAAATTCCAACCATAAAAGAATATTTGAGGAAAACCACCAAAAAGTTCCAACTTACTATCACCAACTGCGAAGGCGCTGCGCACTACAAACTAGGACGCAAGAATCTGCATAAAAGATTAAAGCGCAAACTCCCACAGGATCTGTATGTATAATAACGGATAACACAAAAACTGATTAACCCGCCAACACCCAAGACCCATTGTTAATCCTTTAGGACTACCTGATACGATAATTGTGTATCTACGTTATGTATCCTGAATGACATGTGTACCTTACTTTATCAATGCTATGAATAACAATGTACAATTGTTGAACTGGCAATAAACTTAATAATAAAAAAAATAAAGGTATGCCTTCCCAACAATT
The DNA here is from genome assembly GCA_036326145.1 of Rhagophthalmus giganteus. Classification (NCBI taxonomy): domain Eukaryota; kingdom Metazoa; phylum Arthropoda; class Insecta; order Coleoptera; family Rhagophthalmidae; genus Rhagophthalmus; species Rhagophthalmus giganteus. The sequence continues at coordinate 42,287,030 of JARFJA010000001.1, read as the reverse complement.
AGGTGTACCACACCAATTTAACCTCAGTAAGCAATAAAAATTAATATAAATAATAGAACTACGTATTCTACTTATGTATAACATTAATTTGTTGGTTCGGCAAAAATAAAAACATTAAAAAATACATGCCTTTTATCTTTCCACAGACAATCAAGACTGAAAAACTTTCTGGACAACCGTTATCTGCTATTGAACTTATTTTGCTTGTTATCTGTCATTTTGACGATTCCGTAAATTAAATGTAGTACCTTTTTTTTATATCTTTATAATACAAAATCTCTTATATCTTCGTCAAATGTCTTTTCTTTATAATACAAATGGTTATATTCAAATTTTGAATTTGGAACTATGCAGAGATTTTTTGACAAACTTTCAAATAAAAAGGTTTCCCAATTTTATGCCGGTCTCTGCGTGTCCGCATATTTTGATTACGAAAGCCTCGCATTTCCGGTTCCATTGTCTTGAACCCGAAACCCTTCTAGGTTTGTACTACACTGGCCTTGTGCTAAAACAATATAAAATTAAATTACGAATCTGGGTGATCGCACAAACGAAGAAGCTCCGACGTTCAGAAAAAATCGGAACAGAAATGTTTACTTTAATAAGAAGATGGCGTGCAAGTGGTCAAAACTAGAAAGACCGACAAGAAATTACGTATTCAATCCTAAATAATGTTATTTCCAAATCCGTCATGTTACGGTTCCTAGTCACGCCAAACTACTGCTAGTTTGTAAAGCACGGATTACAACCAACAAACCAATCACGCAACTTTCCAATTTCACTTAATACAATACCACTTACAACTTAATATCGACAAAATACATATAATCAAAATGTGCGTAAGTGTGCTAATTTTTTTTAAAGTTTTGTTAAAAAAAAAGGATATTTTAATATGCAACTTATTGGTATAATTCACGCATTATTAGTAACCAAATAAATATTACAAAATAAATTAGCTACATTATTGTAATAAACAATTCTAGTATAGTAAATAGCGTAGCATTCAATTAATAAAGGCGAAGTATATTATAGGTACCAGGGACGTAGAACTGTCCTTCCTTAAGTAGTACAATAGAAAAACCTTCGATTTCTTTCCTTGTTTGACATAAATTATTCATGAAGCTTTTCTTATTCTTTCGATGCGTTGTTCTACCACGCATTTATGGAAATTAAACGGCGCGATAAGGAAAATTAATTTATTTAATATAAAAACCGCAACTTATTAAAATATTTTATAATAACTAAACTTACAACTTACTTAATTTATGAAAAACAATATCGAAGTATGTACTTTGACTTGATTCCTAAACCTTCCGCATTACTACAGAAAGGGATGCAATTTTACATGACATATCGAATGTTTCGAGTCTAGACCGGTTGAAACTTGAATATAACATATAGAATGTTGAAGATGTTTACTCTCTAGAATTCGTCTGATATTTGAGTTTTCCCTAACGTGCTTCGATGCGAGTGATTCAGTGATAACGTGTCTGTATAAAATTGAAATAAACTGTGGATGCCGTCCATTTGTCTCGTATCCAAATAACAATTTTGCGGATACGCGATGATCTATTTTATTTGGAAATCCCTTTGTATCACTTAAAAGGGTCGACGACCACGATTTACCGCACATATCATGTCGTTATGATCCGATTTAATGAGAGACGGCGAATAACGAACATTATTTTTTATTAAATTGGACATAGCGCAGCTTCACGTTAATGAATAGCCATCGATTTTTCAGACATCTGTTCATAATACGCCGAAAATTAATTTGTTATCGCGCCGAAATCGCCCAAATTAAAAAAAAATTGAATACCCGCTCGCGTTTATTTAATTAAATAATTAATAGCGATAAATTGAAAAAGTGCAAATAAAAGTGGCCGAAGTTCAAAAGTACATCACGGTTGTCGTCTTGCAGTTAAACTAATAAGATGCTCATAAAAATAGCTTCCGGGCTAAACTCCTCTTTCACTTCCGGCGCACGTTCAACTCGAAATGAAATATTCCAGCAAATATGAAATATTCATCAGAGACTGGTGCATGATTTAGCGCCGACCAATTTCATAATGCGAGTTTTGGTGGCAGCCCATGTCGACATAAAAGACCCCAACTTCACTTCGACCCCGAGGAAACTGCCCATTTTCTACTTTCGCCCTATGAATAATGTAAACTTGTATTTAAAGCAGTCGGAATTCTGCTTATAAACTTAAGCGCGAATGTATTTTTTATTCAACAAGAACCATTTAGATTCGAGATGCGATGATTTCAGATAAGCCACGATTAATCTCGAAGCAATTATCGTAAAATTCTGCACATTGAAGTTACAGAAACTTCTACAAGAAATACACCGCAAGATTAAAGTATTTATAACCTTTAAAGTTATCGCGGAAAGCGTTGAACCAAACATAATTGAAAATTCCGCCGGTATCTTCTTTTCAACAATCTCCCGAAAGAATTTCTAGACTACCTTTTTTCCCAATCTTATAATGACACACGCATTTCGTTAAAGTGTCTTTTGTTTTTCTCTGTACAATTTACATTGTTTTTAGATTTTTAAAATATTAAAAGTGAAATTCAAAAATAAATTTTCTTATTGCCGGCCATCCAATTTAATTCGAAAGATTGAACGAGACATTGATTTGAGGAAAAAAAACCGTCTTCTTATTTTTCGCTTTTTTCATTTCTATTTAATATTTTATGTTTAATTACAAGTGAAATCGCCTGCAAATGCGTATTGTTAAAGTAATAACAGTTTTCCGAAATTCCACGTTTTGAGCGTCACGTCGTCGTCTGTTACAAACAAATACAAACAAAACGTTTGTAAGGGCAATTGAATTAAAGCCCACGACAGATCAAAAACACGTAAGAAATTAGTAGCTTCACGAACCAGAATGTGAGATAACGACATGTGACCGTTTCGGAGAATAGTTGTGGTAACACGTTTCTTGCAGTTTACATTTTTCATGGGAAATTACTTGTAAACTTAAAAAAAATTACATAAACATTTCGGATTAATGTCCGAGCTCGCTCGACGTTACACGCACATCCCGATTTGTTGTAATTACACGTCAAATTAAATTTTATTTATAAATAAAATAATTAAAGCATTCTTAGATGGTATCTTGTTCACCTCAACTTTATTACGTTATCGATCACATTTACCTACGAGTCCCAATTTCATTATCCATTTAAATGTCTTAAGAACGACGCCGAAATGACATTAAAAAATAACATGCAAAAAGCGCAATGAATATTCATCGATTAAAGTTCATTAGTGTCGGATTTGCAATATCTATAATAATCAAATTTCCTTATTAGTTAGGTACCTTAGGTACTTAATTTAAACAGTATTTTGAACTCGATACACGCCGATTGTTTTAGAACACTAATTGGAAGTTTATTCAAGTTAGAACTATAATCACAATTTAAAACTATTTTTCAACTTTGTCCAAATGACGTCTTTCGGATTTAGTTCAAGGTTTTATTTCTGATTGATCCTGAAGTCAACAATAACACGATCTAAACCGATATTCAGCCCTCTACGATGTATCATTTCCGTAATTTTTAAAATTCCGCTAACATGTTATCATCGTGGAAACGTATAAAAATCTCGATTGTGATTGCTTATTAGTTCGTTAACGGACCTTTAAAAATAACGGAAATGATACATTATTGTTTCTGATCGTGGAAGATTCGTTTATGATCAATGCATTCAAAAAGATCGCTATTATTTTTTAATCGCTTAAATTAATCACTTTTATGTTTAATTGTACAAAACTAAATGAAACAAAGGATTAAGTAATACATGATTAAGAGCCGATTGCATCAACGCCGTAACAAATTATTGGAACAATCGTTACCATAGAGAATAAAGTTATCTGGCGTTGTGTTGGTGCAATCGGCCATAAGGGCCGGTTTATCAATCGCCAGTTAACTCTGACCATTAGTCATTGATTAGAGTTAACTGACGATCGAAAAACCGGTCCTAAATCAATCATGATTTCCTATTGGTCGAAAACTTTGGTAGCCATCACCATCACAATTTAATTCTGGATTAAACAATTAAAGGTTTAAAGAGGTTTGACTGTATTTATTACATCATAATGTTTAAAAATTATATTAAATATTAAATCAATGGGTATAAATATCGCACGTAACAACTTCCACTATAAATACAACGACAATAAAGTACCTAATGCATAATCGTTTAAAATAAATATATAGCACACTGTATTGTTGTGAGATACCTACTTTTCAAGTACTGGCACGATATCGGACTTATTGTTCGTTATATATTACAAGTTTTTTACAATGTATTGGCGTTAGATAATAATTATTTGTTGCGCCTTGTTGATTACCTTTGAACAATGCAAACGGCAAGTGGTATTGTGAAAGTTCTACAATTAATGTAGTCATAGCTTTCCATGTATGTTATCGAGTTTGTTTACAACCCCGGTGGGCGAAGTATTTTTTCCAAAGTACAACCTAGTACGCAATGGTGTTGTAAGTAGCGTATCTACAGATTAAAATAGTTTAACGATTAAGAAATATTACCAGTGCCTAGATATGTAATTTAATAACTTAATTAAATCGAAATTTTATAAAACGGAAAGTCTATAAACTTTCTACACGAGAAAAAGATTAAAGGAAGTGCACCGAAACAAAGTGCCACGAGAACGATTATTTGTTTTTGTCGCTTCAAAATCTAATAAGAACGGTTCTGATTGAATGGACCGTACAATTTCCGTTTATTTACAATTCAATAGAAGCAGCAAAAGACGTACAAATTGACAAAAAACTATCGCGCGCAAGCCTCGGTATCGAATTTTAATGTCGCATGTCAAAAAACTCTATTTTTAAAAAATTTCTCGAAATAAATACATATTTTGAAAAATAATATTTACGAGAGAAATCTATAGGAATAAAAAAAATTATCACTTTTTTTCGATTATTTCGAAAACGGTGCATCCTATCGAAAATTATAAAAAGACATGATCGGTAGAGAATTTTATGCCGAATTCCAAAACATATTTCACATTACTGATCCGATGAGTAATAAAGAAAATTTAAAATTTTTAATTTTTTTAACGGTCGCCATTTTGAAACGTGGCGGTCGATTTGAATGATTAATGAACTCGTCCTTCGTTTTCGTAAAGACAATTTCAGCCTCTTACGATCAAAATTGCGACCGGAATCGTGTCCGCAAGAAACCGATTATATATTTGACCAACCCAAAATGAATTACCTATATTTCCGTGATCTAGGGGTCAGGATCGGAGAAAACCCAAAAGGATACGTCTGCGTGCCGTCATCAGACAAGCTGCAATAACTTTATTTTCTATGAAAATTCACTAATACTTACCAGTTTAAAATTATCTGAATAATCACTATCTACTGCCTTTATACCGCAGAATTATAAATTTATTCTATTTTTAATTTAAAAACTATTCGTGTGTCCCTCCCTCATCATTGAAAATTTTCCTATTACAAACCATAAACCAGATAAAAGTTAATCGCATTTTTATGCGACCGATAAAATACAAAGTAACTAATAAAACATGCGTGCCACCTACTTTTATAGCTTATCGGAGTGCGATCAAAGAACTGAAGGTTTTTTAAATAAAAGCGCGATTTCCTAGTACCCACGTATAAACTCGAATGCATTTATATATAAAATTATATATAAAACCGCTTCAGATCTTTCGCGTTAGTGGTACAGAGTGGTAGTGCTTATTTCAGTAGTCGAAATTTAAATTACGGCGTTCTATTATTCGTGTGTGCGAGGAGTGCTCGTTCGGTTTATAAAGCCTTTTTTCGTGTGAGTGCGCGAGTGCTGTGTATTGTTTTGTGTTCTCTAAAAGGATTACAAACAAAAAAGATTAATACGACGAGGAAAGGTTGAAGTCTTGAAGCTCTAACACAAATTCTCTGAAAAACGAGCTTGGTTAAGCTCTTGGATAGGGAGTAGGTTAGGGTTCCCCTCAAACATTCAACGGTCCAATTTCGCGAACGAAATTTTATCTTACGCGCGTTTTCGCAATTACAGTGGTTGGTGAAATACAGTGCAATATGAAGCGTATAGGTAAGAATCTACGTTCGAAATTGGCGATCGAGGGAAAACGTTGACGAGAAAAAGGTAGAAAATAAAAAGAAAAATTTAGAAGTTTATAATTTTTTCTTATAATGTTACAGACAAGACATGTTACAGACATGTTTTAATTTCTCTTATTTTGAGATATTTTACCTTTTCCAATGCATTCATTTACGAAGAAAAAAACAAAATTCAAAGTTTTGATTGACGCAACAATTTTTAAACAATAAATTGACTGACAAGTGGCAAAATTTGATCGATTAACTTTTTATTTTGCCACCTCTTTACTTAAAAAAATGCATAGGTGTACGTCGAAATTAAGCCGGACATTATGAGATCCTAAACGTTTTGCTTTTTTTACAATTAATAGCATGTCGTAAATAGTATTAATAGGAAAATTAGTATAAAAGACTAACAAATAAAATCTACTTACTCACTGTTTTCTTCCACGAAATAGATATTAAAGTGAAGCAATGCTTACCTGCAACAAAAATAAGGACGATTAAAAAAATATACAGGTAACAATGTAACAAAGAAAAACTAGGAAAATATTTAGGTACTTAGATATAATAGATTGTATGTACGTATATTATCAATAACGGTGTTACATAATCGCGTGGGTTTAAATAGCGTAATTTTAATGCCATAATTTATCGATTTGCAAATACTGTTTGGAGGAATACAAAAATTCTTCTATGTGTAGATAACATATACATACATACAACAATCACCTATTCACTTGCAACAACTCGCACTATATCGATCCTGTAGCGAACAAAACGAAATAAATGGTTATAAATCAGTGATTAATAACAGTCACCAACTACAATTAAATGTGTGTTGTTGATACGCGCAACACTTGTTTCTATTAGTATCTATATCACAACGCAGGTGGCCTTATTGTATTTTTTTAACGTTTTTTTAATTGTCATTTTATATCTATACTACGAAAACATGTGCCTATCGTGTTGAAGTCGTAAAATGAAGTTGACGCGTTCGTTAGGTTTCTTGCGGGGTATACATATATTAATCGTGTAAATTAATCATTTCATTACTAATAAAGACATTATATACCATAATTTTAAAATATCTGCTATCATTATGACACTAAAACGAACGTCTCGTCTTGCCCTTCCCGTCAAACATGCATCTTTCTAATTTAATTTTTTTTTAGGACACAATAAACCAAGTGTGTAACTAACAACCGATGATGGCACATAACTGAAATAGTATTCGTCATATACCAGGTGTCCCAGATCATTTGGACCACCCAATTATTTCGTAAATGCGACATTTTAGAGAAAAATATTTCGGACAAAAGTTATAAAGTGTTAAATTATGCATCAGATAGTTGTCAAGGTCATCTGCAATTTTTCAAATGGAATCCCCCTATTTTTCATTGCATATTCTGTTAGATAGTCTCGAGAGCTTTTCAAAACATTTTCAGAAATTACTCGAAATTCGAAAAATACTAAATGCAAAAGTACTTATTATAGTGTTTTGAAAAGCTCTCGAGATTATCTATAAGAACGTACAATGAAAAATAGGGGATTCTATTTGAAAAATTGCAGGCGACCTTGATAACTTGATTCAAAGTCATAGTAATAAACACTATCTGATGAGTCATTCAAAACCTTACAGCTTTTGTCCGAGATATTTTTCTCTAAAACCGTCGCGTTTGCGAAATAATTGGGTGGTCCGTTATACTTACTGGGCGATTTAATTGTAAGACATCTAAAGCCTGTCTTTTCATTTCCCGATAAATTTATCCGACAGATATTTTCCATAGAAAAGTTTGTTTCCGCCAGATAAAATTGGAAAATGGAAAGATCGGCCCTTAACCTCAAAAATTAACAAAAGCAACTTGCAGTTTTTATTTTTTAAATTTTAAGTATTACCATTATAGTATTTCGAGATATAGTTAGATGACAGTCTTTTACTCATTGAAACATTTTCAACGTTGACACGATATTTTATTTTATTCTAAACTAATGATGATAAAATGAATGATCAATTTAAGTCTAAAAATACATAACGATCTAGACATTTTAGGTTTTTCTCTATGACTTAAATTTAATTCGATTATCGATTGTTAATAACGAGCACATTTACGTAAATTAAGTCGGCTACACACGATCCGGCAGGCCTGTCAATCGCAACTGTTCATGCGACCGGAGAAAAATTAAAAATACGTTCGTTCATCGGCATACATGACGAGTGCGCAAATGCAACTGGAGGTGTGTATGGTACGGCCGCCTGACAGGTCGTCAAATGAAAGTGATTATCGCTTTCTTTTCATCCAAAGCGACTACCAAACCAAAAAGTGTCAGAGACCGGCCCGTCAAGCGAACTGTTCAGTCTTAACCGACGGGCCTGCCGAATAGTGTGTAGTCGGCTTTAGGAAATGTAAACCAACAAACGAACATGGAAAGCCATAGGTCGAACAATAAAAGTTCGTTTTATTCTTTAATTGGTTTTATGGTATCTTTTTCATTTCGTTATCCACTTTAAGTAGGTAATACAATCAATACATTATTCTTCGTAGTTTTATTATTAGGAGTGGTTGTAGAATTCAATTAACTACTTTTAGATATTCTCGTTTTTACAACTTAATTATATTTGATGTACTACATATTCAACAAATTGTTTTCTCAAGAGCTGCAATTCCGCATGAGCAATTTATATTAAATTTGTGATTATTGATCGGTCTATTTATTATAAATTACCAGTCAGTTCGGTTAACGTTCATATCAAAGTATAAAACATGAATTTGAAGGCGTTGTCGGTGACTGACCCCATTAACGGCCCTTTTGCTTGATTATTAGCCGCTCCTATCGGAAATTGCCAATTAGTTTTACATCCATGCACTTCTTGACTTATGCGAGTATGAGATGTAGATATTTATACGTAATTTGTTAAAATGAAATTGCTAATTTTAGGGGTAGATGCACAATTAGGTAATTGTTTCTAATATAATCGCAAGCGCTTAATCAAATTCGTGTACCAGGTAGCTGTGTATTTATATTCGTAGAAGAATTAAACTCGGCTCGAGAGAGTCGTATCGTGTTACTTATCGGGAAAATTATCGAAGCTCTTCACTTCTTTATTGTTTTACTCCTTTTTATTTAGATACGGAAACGACCGCTATTCTGTCTAATTTTGTAAGAAGATAAAAAAACAAGATGCTTCCCGGAAAATGTAACGGCAGACACTTTGTAACGAGATTTTTTATGGTCGTTCTATCAAGTTGAGAGTTTTATGTGGAACTAGAAAATTTTACACCTCCTTAAACAGATAAAAGTTAGCTTTACTTACTTACTGCGAAACATTTTTAAGTGCATCCAGACTCTATCCAAAATCATTTATTTTTCTAAAGTTCTTAAATAAATCGTCAAAATTTTATTCTTCGCTATTATTTCCAGTTGCAAATTCCGAGCAACTCAAAAAATTTACTTTTAAAAAATTCGCCAATAATTATGTTATTTAAATGTAATTTAAGTTATCTATCAAAAAAATAGATCGGCACCACCTCCTAATTATCTACTTATAAGTATACAACAAAATCTTTAAGTATTATTAATTAATAGCGTAATTTATTTGTCGTATCATCATTTTAATTTATTTAATTAAGACTTAATCGACTTACGTTGGTAAATTTCGTTGGTCATCGAAAAACTAATTTTTGAATAATTCCCTAAAAATTGAATTTATCATGTATATAAAATGTGTTTACAAGAATCTTGAAAATGTTTAATTCGTTAAATTCCTTCACAGAATTTATTTACCTTAGCGACAATGACAACAACAATTAAAACGATGAATCCGTACAGATTGAGCATAGCGAACGTTCGCAAGGATACGGATATTAAAAACTTGACCTCATTTAGATTAAAAGATCTGCACTATTTTGTGGTTGTCGTCGTTAAAATCTCCGTAACTTTGCTACTCAATTGATTGCAACACAATTATTTCGGTTAGCTAAAAGACCTAGAACATTTTAACCAAGTGCTAGTCAACCTCTGAACCAAACGGAGATGGGTGTACGAGAAGGAAAGGTCACAGGTGACAAATTCTGTTTTCAAGGCACATGTTAAGAGGTTCTATCGAAATCTTGGTACCAAAGTATAAAAAGTTCGATGGGAGTAGTTGGTGAGGCGGCTGCAATTATTATTTTGAAGGACGTTCGTTCTGAGGTGATGATTTTCGGACGATTTTCTCAAAAACATCGACACCTTCGTACCTTATGCCTTACGAGTGTTATCTGTAAATCGAAACGTGGATCGCCAGAAAACCTACAAGAAAATGCGACATTATTGCGACAACACGGCCTTATTAATGTTACGCCGAGAAGTTATTAATAAAAATGGTATTATCTCAAAAAATTATCTTTATAAAATTTTTATCAGACTCGCTGTTACGAAGGTACATAAAAAAAAAACTAATTGCACACTTATTTTCAAGATGGCGGCCGAATGACGAAGTCCCGGAAACTAACGGGCGATCTCCCCACGAAATCCAAAAAAAAATCGCTGCCTGCTGTACTACTGTATTATCAAGCTTCACCCATTTTCTCCTCATAAGCATAAGCATAAGAATAATTTAAGTGGTAATACTTACCCTTAACTGTCTTTAATTTATCAATTACAACATTAGTTGATTACGCGTATTTGCCGTATTTAACGGTGGGTATAATATTGTTATAAATCTAATATAAGTACAAACTGATTTGTTCAGATAATAGATGCGGAACGTGCTGATTTTACGCGAATAGTACACTTTATATTCCGGTTTCGTACGCGAGCAATTTTAATGGTGAATATAATTTTGAAAAAACTCCCGTGCATGTTGCACATACCCTAGAGGCAAACAGCCTACTTTATAAACGAATAAGCTTTGATCTTTCTCCCAGAAAACGAACTCATTTAAATTAAAATCAAAACGTTCGCAAAAATGGAATTGTAAATATTTATCTACTTATAGATATATTTATTTTTACCGGTAGATACGGATATAGTACCTATAAATAATTTATGTTGTTAACGAAAAATTTATGACACCTTTTATCATCAATATTTAAATAACAGAATGGTAATAAAATACATAAAATATTTCAAATGCCTACAGGAAAGTGTAAGCATCTTTAAATTTACTGTTTTATAATAAATCTTCCTTTACTCAACTCATACGCTATCATTAATTATTTATATTAAAAGATTACCACATACCTACTTTCCATGTCGGTTTAAATATCTACTAAATAAAGTACCGTCAAAATGGATGAAGTGGTCCACTTTTTACTACTTTTCGTATTGTTATATCCGTCATTATTAACGAAATAAACGCACACTTCAAGTATAGCACAGGCATATCATATGTAATAAGATTAATGAGGTTGCATTTATGACATAAGTTTGTAGTTTGAAGTGATCACAGGTAGAAAGGTCTTAAGGTCGAGTCACATTAGTCAAGTTACTCGAGTTCAAATCGCTCGAATGCAATTTTATAAAACGTAATAAGAAATTTCCAGAAACGGCTCCAAGAATCTTCAGGGCGTGCTGTCCAAAAATAATTTCTAATTATTAATACTATAGATACACATAGGGCTCGTATTTTCATCCTACGATTTTAAAACATAACAAAAGATTTAATTATACAATAGCCTTGACAAACAAATGTTAATACGGTATCATATTATCACTATCACACTCTATCATAATTTCTACATAAACAAAAATAAATAAAAGAATCAAACGACAATTACTTAACCTCTACCTTGACAGTTGAGGAGGAAAGCTAGATAATACATCAATAAACCGAACCCATCAAGATTAAGTTGACCAAATATCCCCTTACTGAAACCGATCAATCTTCACTGTCAAACAGTTCATCGAATCCGTGTACTAGTGAAAATTGTTGTAAAGCAAATATTGCGATAACCAGAAAATCGTTACCTCTAATTTTAATACACATACTACTAAAAAGATTAACGATTACAAATTTAGATAAGTATGTATCCACATTTGCAGGCATTACATTCAATCATAACGAAGGAATGTCTTGCGAATTTCAATATTTTCAGCGCTTAACGATAAATTCGTAAAACGGTTAGTTAAAATACAAAATTTCAAGTGGTCCATAATATCATCGATTTGTCTAAACAATAACGAGCCGAATTAATTACCGTTTCGTTTAAATACTGCCGCGTGATAATATCCGAGCGGGAAATAAAGATGGATTACAAAAATCTCGTTAAACCGTTTTTATTTTAATAACGTCATATATTGCGAACAATTCACTCCGTATTCACAGATCGTGTGTATATACATAAATGGGTTTTCGACGTACGTGCAAAATGCTGAAATCGGGAATGATGTGCCCCAAATATGATTCGGGGAGTTTGATTAAATTTTCAGAGGTTGCTCACTACAATCTCGAGAAAAATTCTATAAAAATGGTAAAACATTTTTGTATAGGACTTTTATGCGGCCATAAACTGAACATTTAAATGTGCTGATTGAATGTTTATTTATTTGTATATTACATATACCCGAGTAAGTACGTAAAGAACTTAAGTTTGAGAATTGTTTTTGTGTAGGCAACTTTACGTGAAGAGTAAATATCTGTGATTAAATGAATAATATTCCAGATAGCCTATCGTGTTCCAACTGTGTCGTGCATTTAGAATCGTCCAAAGATATTACGTATTTAATTTACACAAATAGCAGACGTTTATACTTTCCAACATATCGCTGGTCGATTCAAATTACATAACACAGCCGGAATACGATAAGTTAGATGGAAATACTCCTTTAAATTACAATTTAAATAGTTGTAAACTATAAGGTTATTTAAAGGAAACTTTAAAGAATATAAAATGTATTGTCATTTCCAGATATCAAATTACATATTCAATAAGAACGATAAAAATATACAGGGTCGTCGATAAGAATGGAAACGGTCGGTTATTTCCTAAAGTAAGATAGCTAGCGAAATTGTTGTTTAAAATATATTACAATAAAGAAAAATTAATTATAACAAGAGTGGTTACAAAGTCGTGAAAAAATAAAGTTTTTTTTTTTTAATTGAACATCAACAACAATTGAACAACAACAAATGGATATCCGAATGATGGATATTTATTATGAAAATTATACAAGGTAGAGGATATAGGTATTATTAAATTTTCTATTAATTTGTTTTGTAGAAAATAACAACTCATAATAATTATACAGGGTCGATCAAAATTCATAAAGCGAAAAATTGCATTTTTTTAATAGAAGGTCATGTATTATTACTCGATATTTTATAAAAACATTGTGCTGCCAGAGGAAGAAAACAGTATAAGAATAAGTTTTAATAAACAAGACATTTTCAGTTTAAAAAAAAAACACACTTTGTTTTATCACGACTTTGTGACCACTCTTGTTATAATTAATTTTTCTTCATTGCAATAGATTTTAAACCCTAAAACTTTTGTGTTTAACATTTTTCGTTAGCTATTTTACTTTAGGAAATAATCGACCGTTCCCAAACCTCTCAGCGACTCTATTGTAGGTATAGATATCGATACCTACTGAAAAGATTTTAATATTTTTCACAATTACTTTCTTCTTTGTTTTTTATTTGCTATCTACTTACCTCTACATATAAAGGAAAGCAAAACTTTTTAATTTGAAAATTAAATTATTTCTGAAATCGCTCTCGGCGAATGAAGTTTAATTCGCTAACAAGGAAAATCTCAAATTCCCAGAAAATTAATTAATTATTATTCTAATTAAATAGATTAGCCCCAACACGTTCTAACGTTATTTAACGCGTGCAAACAGGTAGTCAGTAAGTATTACAGGCATATTCTGCGTAATTAATTTTCTGAATGATTAGTATTATAGAACGAAATTGTAAGTACCTAAATACCAACATACACAAATATACAAAAGTTGTAGTTTTATTGCGAACAACTAAATCTTGTTGAAAAACATATGCACGTAGGCATATACATTACCTACGTAATCTACATACATACATAATATGTAGGTACCTACATACATATAAAATGTACCGTCATGTAATGTATTCAAATTGCAAACCATACGCATTTTCCATTTACGTAGCTAATAAGTATAAGAGTGATAAGTAAAATATATGTACATATGTAGGTAAAGTTGGGACGAGATAAAAGTTAATTAACGATTGAAATGTTCCAGTGTAAATCTGACTTTTGTTTACAAAATTCTGCGGATTATTTTCAGTAGGACAACATTACAAAATAAAAAGCGGTTTATGGGGGTATAAATATCATTGTTAATGTTTTGTTTTATCTTCAATTTCGGCTTTTCTACTTATACTGTTATCTAATAACTGTACAAAATAAATAATTGAATAAATTAATAATTTGTATTAAAATATTTTTTCCGACGACCACTATGAAAAGTGCATAAATCCACACCGTTATAGTAGCTGATTACGACCGAAGGACCTTTTAAGCTATTGTGATACCATACGTCAACTATAAAAATAAAATAACCTAAATAAATAGTGGTTTAATTGAACCGCTGTTTTAGCGCCAAAACACCGCTTTCCCGACTGAATGCGCCCAATGTTGGAAAATCTTTGGCATTCCTTAATCTTTTAAATTTCCACTCCCTATTTAAAAGATACCTACATAATATGTATCGTAAACAGATTACCTAATACACTTAAACCCTATGTGTGCTATTTAGAAACATTTGAAAGTGTGACTAAGACGTTGCTACCGATGTAACGAAGTAATTCATTGGTTAATCACTCGGTAGCAACGCTTTAATTACACTTTTAAATGTTACTAAATAGCGCCCCTAGTAATGAACCAATTAACAACTTCGTTACGTCGTTAATCAATCGGTAGCAACGTTTTGCAATTAGTCACATTTTTAAATATTTTTGAATAGCACCCTAAATGTTAAAAATTCCAATTTACGAAAATTTTGTATTTATTATACAAAGAAATGTAAAAGTTATGATCATATAACGATTTATTACCTATTTCTCATTTATGCATACAGCGTTTATTGCCAAAATAAAAGGTTTTTGTGGTCCCAAGTCGCTCTAAGCTTGGTTCAAACAACTCAAAAATACGTGACAAGCATGCAACTTTTATCTGCGTATCGAAATTGCCAAGTTTTTCTGTGAACTAGGGATCCACAGAAAATTAGGTATGCGATGGAAGACCAAAGTAAATAAAATTAGCCATCTAATCGCGAGCTAACGAAAAGAGGCGATCAGCTTACAACGGGAGTTTATCGATACGCTTTTACAGGGTGGTAAGGTGGTACGTTCTTCTCTTAATTCCAGATTGGCAGCCTCCAACTTGGCCCTATTTTCAAGTAAACTCCATTTAAAGTTTTACGAACACCTAAAATATCATACGCGTTGGACCATCATAAAAACGGCGACATGTACTCGAGCAGTAAACCTCCGGGCTACTAACCGATAGGACCCGGTTCAAATCCCCACGTTAACTTTTTTTCTTATTGGCGTTTTTTTATTTATTATATTTTGTTAAAAAATAAAATGAAAATGTCATGTCAACACTTAATTAAACTTATTTTGAAAACGAGTGAAACATTATCATGATAATTGCCGTATATTAATATGTAGCATAACAATCAAATAAAAAAATAAAAGAATCAGCGCGGGGGTTTGAAATCAAGAGCTATCGGTTAGCAGGTCGGAGGTTTACCGCTCGATTACATGTCGTCGTTTTTATGGTCCAACGCGTATAATATTTTAGGCGTTCGTTAAACTTTAAATGGAGTTTACTTGAAAATAGGGCGAAGTTGGAGGCTGCCGATCTGGAATTAAGAAAAAGATCACCACCCCTACCACTCTGCAAAAGCGCATCGATAAACTCCGTTGCAAACTGACCGCCTCTTCTCGTAAGTATAAGTTCAAAGTTTTAAAGTTTTTTAATGTTTATTTTAAGGGGTTTTATTTTAAGCATGGATATTTTGTACACAAGAAAAACTTCCAGATTTCATTACATTAATTTATATACAGATCTACGGATAAACTAAATTATAGTAATCGAATTTATTATTATGTACTTATTTTAAATGTTGCACGCAAACTCATTTACATGGTAGAAAAACGTAAACGGTATTATTTTACTTAAATAGCTATCTATCTGGATTTATCTTTTTCCTACTGGTATAATAAAGTTTATATCAACTAAGTAATACTCCGACGAAAAAAGTACAGATGCAACACTCATTTATTTAAATTAACGTAATTAATTAAAATGAAGTACGAGACTAAAAGCTCTTTGAAGAGCTACGACTGACGCGCGGCGTTTTTCACGGTAAAAAATAAATGGATTGAATTCGTATTCAAACAAAACAGAAAGTCTAACGTGATTTATTAAATTTATACCTACTGAAAATAAGGTACTTTATTTGTTACCTCTGCTTTGCTAAATTGAATTAAAACGACATTTAAGTAGGTAAGTACTTATTTTAGAATGAGGATTAATTAAAAACAAAATAAAAACTAAAACGCACGTAAAAATTAAACGTGCAATACCTTACAATATTATTTGTTATGTGGAATAACTGAATTAATTCAGTATTATCAGTAATAATAAAAAAAATATATTTTTAATTAACTATAATTATATAAAATTATTTATGTAGATAAGTGGTTAATTTTAAATTTAAGAAAATGAAATCATTCACTGCTATTTTCTAAGACTTCCTCGTTAATTAAAAGTCGAAATGTAATTACATTCGCAAACTTACAATAACTAAAAATTCTCATTAACATTTTAATTATAGTTTAACGATGTTATCTTATAATTTTACTTAACTACATGTATACCATTGTTGTTTTTCATTTAAGACAACAAAGAACGAACTTTATCTAAATGACGATGTTCTCCTTTGTTGTTTCATTTTATACTTATTAATGCATTGGCATTTGATACTTATACATTGGATTTCAACTGTATCGTTGAAATTTTGTTTTGTGACTCTACATTTACCTAAACGTAGCAAGTTTTATCAACATCAATTAAATAATTAATATTACTTACATCAGATGTAGCTAAATATGTATTTCATTTCAACTCATGCATCAAATTTTACAAGGGAAGTGTGCGAATGTAAAATTCAAAATCAGAATCAAATGATATTATAAGATATGGCATTTTTTGGGCTTCCATACGAGCCTAGGCGATTTTGCTAGTTGTCTACGCATCGATGTTATGCGGACCGTCAAAGTTGATTTAACCCGTTAATTTTCACGCGTGCATTTCCATGCGTTTCGGGGTGTATACATTAATTTTTTTTAATCGCTCGAACACGTCGATTATTTGTTAGGACGACATGTCCAGTGGCCTATTTTCATTTGTTCAATTTCAACCTCAAAGTGAGGTTTGATGTCGCTCCAAAACTTTCAAATAATAACCGGTATCAAAAGGGGTGCCATTTGAATGTAGATAGGTGCGGTGAAATTTCTTAATAAATTTTGAAATTCCGATCATCACTTCTCGATTAATCACCTTAAAGAACCTAAATGGCGAACCGTCAAAAATGAAACAACGCTTTTTAAGATATATCAAACATATCTTCTTCAATAAACGCTCGAACACGACGATTTTATTGGCAAAGAGTCGGTGACCTATTTTCGTTCACTAAACTTCAACATAAACTATTCTATTTTAAATATATTTGATATGTTTCAAAAGACGTCTAATTCGTTTTTGGTGGATCGCCGTTTCTTTAGAGAATTGATTATTCTCGAAAAATAGGCACCTACCTAATGATTGTAATTTGAAAATTTAAACACCATTATTAAGAAAATTCATCGTACCTTCCAAATGGCACCCCTTTTAGCATCACTTACTATTTGAATGTCTAGGGACGACATTAACTCCCACTTCAGGTACACGAAAACAGACCACTAACACATGCCTCCCTAGTAAATAAAATCGACGTGTTAAAACTTTCTTTTTTTTGATTAATTTACCTTGATAAAATACAAAGCACATGGAAATTGCATGTATGGAAAATGATCAATTAGTTCAACTTTGGAGGTTTGTATAACTTCAGTGTCCGGACGACTCAGCACAATTGCTTAGGCTTATGTGAAGCTCAAAAATTCCTTTATTATACTGTTAGAATTTGATTTTGATTTTGAATTTTGCACGCGATCACTTCCCTCGTTACTTAAAAGAAGTAATAAGTTGTTTACATTGTTAAATACTTTTGAAATGCGCACATCTTTTGACGCTGTAGCTGTTAACTAACGTCAGCACTGTTTAATACAGATATACCCAATAAACAAAATTTAAAACGATCAAAATTTATCGTCAGATAACACATGAACTTAATAATACCGAAATCAGTTCATAAATTTACACTGGAACTAAACCTATCGGTTCTTTTTTTCAATATCCATGCAGTAAATTTTAACGGAGGAGTTTGCAACGGACTTAAATCTTGGGGAGTTTCCAATTCGGCTACTGCACAACATATGGGTTGTGGGGTTGTGTCCCTAATAATGAAATGAAATACTAGATTTTTTCGTTGCCTATTAGACTACGAAAGGGCATTCTATAAGGCGGAAGTCTCGGATAGGGAACTAAGGTGCCGTAACTCATGTAACATCTGGCTGGTCTCACTTTCAATCGATACCCAACAGCCTCAGCTTCACCTCAGCTTCAGGCGTGCTTATCCATTCCACCCTCGTGAACCGTCTGCTTCGGTTAAGGGTTTCGCGGTTTCACGTCCTTAAGCTTAAGCAAGCACAATGTGTAGAATGATCAAAAGAAAATCCCGAGTCAGTATGAAGGAACAAAAGAGCCATTCTTTTGTTTTTTCATAATTCAATTTTAAAAACTTGTAAAATTCCTTCCTTTCCATAAGAGATTACAATTACGAGATGCGATCTAGATATAATTAACAGATATTAAAAATATTCACGAAACTGAAATCCCTTATGAATCGGAATAAATTTTGCTGTACCTGCCCTACATAATGAATGATTATACAAAAATCGATATAAAATGTTGGTCAATTACAAATATTTAAGTTAAATTACGTGACAGAGATTTAATGCAACATATTCATTCCGCTTTCCTAATTTTGACATGAAGGAAAACATTTGCCTCCGGTTTCCCAGTTAGCAAATCAAATAGCAACTCACCGTCGTAGATGAGCTCTAACGATGCGTTTGCATGTAACATAATTTTGTGTATATTGTTAAAGAGGAAAGCGAGCTTTTACTAGCGAGTTGCTACGGTATCAGAGGTTATCTGCCTCAGGTTATGTATTCAACTTCCCCCAACAAATGCGTCGAGATAATGGGAGGCAGGGCCCTTTATCTACCTTGATATCGATGCTTTATATACTTTGCTACTACCTACCTAGTAGGCACTATTGGATAATTTGCCTTATTCGCTACTAGACATCTTAAATTCACATGAAGTAGACATTTTAAGCTGGTAAACGGGAAAATGATTTCCACATATAAATTACGATGTTTCCCCTACAAATTGTTACGACGATCTCCGACAAAAATAATGACATTACGAAAAACATACTTATAGAGATACATACTATAAGAGATCAATTAAAAAATGTAAAAAGGTGTGCAAGTATTAAAAAAAATTAGAAGAATTATGTACCTAAAACCTTTTTGGTTCGTTAGGTGTTGATATATCGGAAAAAAGCAAGTGCAACGGTTGGTTGTTAATTGTTTAGGTATTTGTTATACATGTAAATCGACAATTAACAAATTACGATTTGTTTGATTATAATTAAGAATATTACATATAACTGACCGTTGCTCTTACTACGACGGTTATTGTTATTATTATTGATTTTTTTACTATTGATGATTGATCCAATGGAAGATTTAATTGCTTCTATAGCAAATTAATGTGTAATTTTGACTATGCGGATTGTTTTACAGTTTCATTGGAAATCCTTGGAGATATTCTAGACCACGATTTGAACTACGCACCTTTTTAACGTGGAATCCTTGGGAAATTCAGAAATTGAATGGACTAATTGAAAGTTTCGTAGCGATAACAAAACCTGTTAACCTGTTAAACGATCTAACAGTGTTAATTAATTAATCAAAAATTAATATACAAACAGCATTGTTATAAATATATAACTTTTTTACTAATTGTTAGAAAATAAATATAAATAAAAAAATGTAGGTACCAGTATACGCAAAAGCCCACGATTTACCTTAATAGTTACAATTATGTAAAACAGTACATGCATAATATGAAACATTAATAAAACAACACGCAGCGATCCCTTAACAAATGAGACATTAAAAATAAAATATTCCCCAGCATCTCGTCAACTAAAATATGTAGGTATCCGTACTAATATGGGACGACATAGACAAAAAATAAATTATAAATAAATTAATTATAAATAATAAATAATAAATTAATATAATAAATTAATTATTATTAATTAATTATAATTATAAATAAATGTGCAATCGTATTTTATAATCGTGCGACTTGTAAGTATCCAGAAAAAATTTGCTTGCAAGCTATTGAAAAACCGTTCGGTTTGTTTATCACAACGTCACAAACATTTTCATTCAATATTTATGATTTGTTGATGATTTTTTTTATTAACGCTTTCAAATGCGCGAGATAACGTCGATGGCGTTTTGGCTAAAAAGCAAATTTTACAGGAACGCACATTTTGTGTTGCAGCGTAACTATAAGCAAATACCTCCTGGATATCCTAAGAGCAACGGATTTCTGCAGCATGTACCACAGGACCTTCGTTAGTGGGCAAACTAAAGGACTAAGCCCGACAGGTCCTATCCTTTGCGGACCACAAGATGTGATTTTCTGGGAATTCCGTTGATGCAATGCCGCCTACCTTAAGAGGACAAGAGGAAGACCGCAAATGCATTGGGTGGATGACGTAACACGACACGCCGGACTGGCTCAGAACAGATAACAGCGAAATTAAGTTGGAGGGGCCTACAATCGTAAACGGATTGAAGAAGGATAATGAATGAATGAAAATATAAAATTGACCAGCGAACGATGAAGCCTTAAGACCTAAGCTCATTTTCGAAATTGAAGAAAAAATTAGGTAGCTACCATTCGATAATGATTCGAAGAGAAAATGAGAAACAACAGCACGCTACCGCGTTGTTTTGATTTTAATATTTAAAATCCTCCCTCTTCTACATAGATATTCCGAAATTAAATTTAACAAGAACGCTAACATAAAATAAATATACCAAAATTACCCACCTATAATTACTTTAAACTAAAATTAGTCATATTCGCTCAATCATATTTTTAGACGAACATCAAAAACTGGGCCCATTAATTTTTGACAATTCGATTTATAGCCTTTTGTTGAGAAACTTAAAACGTTTTATTGTTTCTTCTGAAAAGTAAATTTTTATGTGAATTTTACTACCTCTTGTTTAGAACTTTTATTTTTGTAGGTGTCACTTACTGCCCGATTCTTTTGACATTTTCTGTATGCGGGAAAGTCACGTAAAACAACACTATAAAAGAGTAATTTAAAAACCCCGTAATGACCTCCGGTGTTTAAAAACGTTCGGGCGTGCCCTTTTTTCGGCTCATCCAGAATATTTAGTTGCCAGGTAGGTATTTATTAGTGTAGATATTATGCGGTGCGGCCGGCGATGCTTAATTTAAATTAGGGGTGCCGTTTTAATTTTTTTTTAGTTAAAGCGACGCAATAATTTTTCAACCGTTTAGAAACTGATTGACATCGAATAAGATATCTAACTTTGCAATGATAAATGACCACGAAAAGCTCGCTGTCACTAGAAACTACATTTATCTTTGTTTTAAGCCAGATTTCGCTCGTCAACCAAAAAATATCAAGGTTGAATGGATTAGGTAATGCTTAAAACGAACATTTAATGCGGATTATCTTTTAATCACAACACGGACGACATAATTGATATTAATAGTTCCTGACTGAAATATAGATTGTATGAATTTAACTTTAAACGACTACAACTTATTTACAAATAATTCATGATTATGATCTCATGTTTTAAATGCAATTTTTTTATTATTACTTGCCCTTGAAATTAGTTTTTTAGTCACAAACTGTTGGTAGTGATATTACTTTTTTTTTGTTATAATTTTTAGGACATTCATAAGCATCCATGGGATTCGAACCCACAACCGTTCGTTTACTAGGCAAGTGCTCAACTCCTTAACCACGACTCCACACAATATAAAATTCCTACATGAAACGTTTTGAATTATATATTCGGTACGGTTAAAATTTTTAATTACTTTGACTTATTATTAGACGGTGAAATTGTTTAAATTTTGGCCGAACAAACATATTTGTTGCAATCGTCTGTGCTTTAATCGGTTTTTCAGTAGCTCAAACCTCAAAACAAATCGGTACAAATCTGGTACAAACGACCCATAAAAGATTTTAATAATAAATTATTTGTTTTATTTAAAATAATGTACTTACGTAAGTATGACTCTAATGGAGGGGAGGCTAAAGGTTTGGGATGTAGAAGAACTGATACATGCACAAACCAATTGCAAATAAACGACGACCATCTGTTACAACAGAAATTTTCGTTTGTGCTTTTGTTGCGGTGCCAACTTGAAGTTTTAGAAGAACTTCGCTTCAAAGAACCATCATTTTCTTGACAACCATGTAGAGTACGAAAATAAAATGTACGATAAATGCATACGGCGCAAAGCACAAAACATTTCAATGAAAAATATTCTTTTATTAAAAGCAATAATCTACCCCCTATGGGGGGAGGAGTTAACCATTTGAGATTATGTGGAACTGATATGCGAACAAACGATCACGAGTGAAGGACGACCTGTTATAATAAAAAATTTCGTCTGTGTTTTTTATGATACCGTCTTCCGGGACCCAGTTAGGCATTAGATATAATAAAAATATTACTATATTATTATTAACCCGCAAGCATCAAAATTTAAAACTCCACGCTACCTTTCATGTAACGTGCAACAACATCAATTATAAAGCGCAATAAAATTACCCTGCCATCTTCCAAAGACAATATTGTTTTAGATGCTCCAGGCATTTCATAACAAAAATTGTATTTTCTAGTTGTTTAAAATGAAAGAGACAATAACACGCACGCCCCGTCGCGTCAAATAAAACCCGAATTTACCCGTGCTTTTTCGTCAATTGTTTATTTTGATTGGACTTATTTCTTTATTTCGACACAAACTTAAAAAAAAAAACGTACAATTGAATTTTTTAATCAAATTCATATTATTAACAGATTAACAATCTGAAATTTTTTAACTAGGTATTCCCAATCAAGCTCACAATAGGAAACAGTTCTACGTTTCGGATTTCATTTATTTTAATATAATTTCTTTCGTAGCAAGACGTTTTAATTATTTAACGGGAATTTATTTACTTGACAAAACTAAATTCAATTCGAACGGGTTACTACTGTACTCAAATTTTAAATTTTTTGATAAGAACATATAAAATATCCGGACAGCTAATTTATTTAAATAGGATTTCTATCACTGGCGACTTCATAGTCGAATAAAGGGGCCCAAGGATACGGCCGTAACGTTATAGGGAGATAAGTCACTCCGTAATTGCCCCCGTTCGCTCTATTTCAAGGCAGTTTCAATGGCCAATATATTCGAGGTGCTCCGCGGGATATAGATTTTAAGTGTCTCAGTTTAATTAAGAATTGAATGGGGGCGACTCCACCATTTGCATAATCGCCTTAACTGAATTACGCAAGCACCGAACTTAAATTTTGTTCTAATTTCTACCTTCTCTTTTGTCGCACTGGCGCCATTTTCAGAGAACGTTGCAGAATTTCTAATGCGTAGGTTGTAATTAATTGACTGTAGAATCAGGAAAGTTAATTACACGTCTTTTTAGTTTTTAATATAAATGCGATTGCGCAATATTTAGAAACTCAAAAAAAAACTGCCATGAAGTAAATTTTAAACAATAGCTCGGAATTTGCAGTAAAAGAACTCAATTATCTGTAGGTTCGTAGGTACTTTAATAAGGTCGTTCAAAAGTTGTCGCATAAAAGGTCTTTTTACTAGCAATATTTTACCCGACTTTATAGACTTCCTATTCGACGGCAGTATTTGCTGCAAGAATCGGAAACGTTCGACACCAACAACCAATATCCACGATTCTCCGAGAGGAATATTAAAACTTTGTTCGGCAGAAAAACAACACAAAAAATATTTTTAAAAAGGTCAAATTCGAATAAATTTCAAACGGTCTGTTTAGAAGTGCAAGTCAGCGATGAAAAAGTGTTTTCATCCCCCACAGAGGGGTGTGTCGGTGGACGTTGCCATTAAAGGGAGAGGCGAATGTTAATATAAAAGAGTGGTAATGAGAACGGGAAGGTGTGGACAGTTACGAATTGATGTTTGCATGGCGTGCATCCAGAAACCGACGTTGGTGTGGTGGTGGTCGCATGCAATCTAGTAGTAGTATAAACAATATTGCAATTTAAAAGAAATAATTTTCTTTGCGATTTTTAAAAACGATAAAGTCATTTTACGTCAATGAACAATAAAATTGCCTCTTTCGAGTTTTAACTGAAACTTTAAAAATACAGTCACGCAACTATCTTTGATTGTTACATTACTTTCGTGGTAAACTATTTTTAGATGACACATTTTCCTCGTTTATTTTAATGCAAAATAAACAGAGGAGCAATTAAGTGATAGAAAATTACGTAACTAATTGTTAGAAAATTATATATCTACTTTTTAAATTGCGTTTTTAGAGACCATCATTAAAGATATGTTGTTAGATAGGTATATTAACTAATGTTGAGTTTCACGAACAAATCTTAATTTGTCTACTAATTATTACTTACAATTGTCATTCAACCGTTTGGTTGTAGAAAATTTATTGTTTCAATTTTTTTTCGAAGAAGAATTTGCACAAAAATAAAATAAATAGATTTTATTCGCGAAATCATTGGAAAATGACGGAATTGATGAACAAATAATGTGTCCGAAACCAGAAATACTTACAAATTACCTACGGTCCAAGTAAAATGTTCTGAACTTTGAGTTTGAAAGTTTACATCTTAAATACGGAGACGCCAAATATTATAAAATTGTTACAGGGTATATTCGTCTACTATAGTTCTGTACGTAAAGCCGTCTTGGAGATTTTGTAAGATATTTCACCAAAACTATCAAATTTCGTTGTTTGTTTATTTATTGGCAACTTTAAGACGTCATAACTAATAAAATATTTCTGCACCAAATTATAGGAAATTTGGAAATAATGTACCTCGAATCTGTTGTAAGGAGATGGATTTTTAGTTTCTCTAATTAGTAATGTATCTTTGGGACGCTAAATGACGAACCATCGCAATTACCGAAGTATGGCACCAAATGACAAAATTCTCTGTGTATATAATAAAGTTACATTATTGAACAACAATTGTATCATTACTTTATTTAAATAATAAATGAGATGCAGTATTAGATCGGTCGACGATCTTCGTCATTCTATATAATAAGCGGTTAATATGTGTATTTCTAAATACAACTATAAGCATCTTTCCAATGAATAAGCAGTGTTACATCGAAACTTAAGTCGTGCAGTCTGCTATGGTGAAAAAGAAATAATTAATTACATAATTCCAATTATTTCCTTAACATTATTCATAATGCCGCTTTGTAGTAATTGTAGACTCGATATAGTACACTTCACATCCGCCCCGGTTCGAATACGCTAGCATCTTACTTTATTTATCAATATGCTATAATTTCTGGAGCTTTTAAACACCAATATTTTTATTAACTTTTTCACTTGGTAAATTTACCTTCTTTGTCGACCCGCGTGTACGCGAGAATTTTTTTAATATCTCGTCAAATGAGCGAATTGAAGTGGCGGAAGACTTTTTATTAATCAACAAAATTTCACGAAAATTTCGCTAAACTATCATATAAGGTTCCGCCTCTCATATCTACACATAGGTAAATAAATATCGTTGCTTTCCGTTGAATAGTTTTTGAATAATCGAGTCGTGAATACCAGCGTTTTAAAAATACAGGTAAAGCACGTTTTTTAAAACATAGGAGTATATTACTGCAGTAACTTAACAACTTTTTGGAAAATTATGGAATTAAACATAAAGTATCTTTGGCGAGCAATTGGTTTGAGTGAAATCCATTAGGTACTTTTTGAAATATGAACTTTCGAAGTTGAGATTCAAAACGTTTTATTTCTATAATAGTGGTGTCTACTACCTACACAATATTTTTCAAGCAACGTCATTCAAAAATAGTCACAACTAACTACGGTTGTTTAAAAAAATATATTTACTAAAACAAAATAAAAATAAAAGTGAAAAAGTCCACTTATCCTATAGATGTACAGAAATAAACCCAAACAAATTGTACGGCTAATCTTCCAGCACCTAAATCTCTGCAACCAATCGTACACCATTATATTATTTTCTATTTTAATAAGTCAATTGATTCATTTTAATTCAATAATTAATAAATAGTAGACCCTATTACAGCAAGCTCGATGCAAATCATTTATACTTTTATTTTAAGCCCATCTGCCGCAGAAGTTTCCTTTGAAGTAACGGCGAAAAACCCCTTTGTGCGCCATTTAAAATTCAGTTAACCGCTACCCTTCGGCAATAATATCGCGAGGAACGGATCAAAATTAAAGTTCCCCCTATATCTTGATTTTGTACAAATAATGCCTTAATTTATCAGACTTTATCGATTATTGTAGCTTTCCTTTATTAAGCAAGCGCGTGCATAAGTATCGTCAATCAAAGATCCATTTGTTTAAAAAGTAATAATAATAATAAAACGAGTAAGCAGTTATATTACTATCTTGAAAAATGGGCAAATTTAAAATATTACGGTAATGTCTATAAGAGAAATAAATAGTAGGTACCTAAGAGAGGTAAGGGAATGTAGAAAATACGAAGATAAATCAAGGAAAGGATCTGATAAACGAAGAAGAATTAACAAAACAACGTCTACCATCAATAACAAGCTAAAGCCTTCATAAATTTAAGCCTTCTCTGTTGCCAAAATTGAAAAGTCCGGGTAAAGAATTAATAACCTGTAAACGTGTACCCGATACGTTTAATTATTTATTCTTAAATTACGTACATTCATTCAGCGTTGGTAATATTAATATCATTCGTGTCTAAAACTTACTTGAATTCACATCTAAAACATTGTTATAATTTTTAACGATATAACTTCGCAATTGTGAGAATTTCGCACTTTGCAACTAACGAACTTTAAAACTGGTAGATAACTCACTTTACGACATAAACGATACTTAACAAAGTTTCTTAAAATGAAAAAGAAACACAAAAGTTGAAACGTGATTAGCGATTTTCCATAAATATGCGCACCGAGCGTTGCCTACCCTAAATAAAATTTTAATTTTAAAGATAAAATGTCGAAACCGAAACTGAAACTTTTCTTGAAAGAATAATTTAGAATGTGAAAAGTGGAGGCTGTTTAGCATGTAGGTGTGACACACACGCAAAACACAAAAATGACCCACAATATATCGATAGTCTACAACCCCAACGTCGGCGTCGCGTTATACGAAAAACGACAGAATGTGAAAACTACGAAATAACGGCAAAATTTTAATATGAACCAGAAAAGTGGGGAATGTAAAGGAGTTTCAGAACATATAAGGATGTTCCCGTTACCGCCTTGAAAATACTCGTTCGCGGTAGCTTTATTTCTTCTTGATACAGAATTCAGAACGAGTCGAGTTTCTCTTCGAATTTCATAACATAACCATAACGCGTAACCCTTACCTTTATGTTTTATGTTGCTCTTCAAATCTCGGCAGTCTTGAATTACAATCGAACAAAAACAGCGTTGTATCCGCCGAAAAATAAACTCGATATAATTTTACCTACCCACATTAATTATTATTATTTAAAAGTTATCAATTTAATTAAACCAAAATTATTTTTGTTATATATAGTAGTCACGGTTTAGATGCCGGTTATATAATTCCCTAGCTGCTATAAAACAACCCTTTTCTCGAGCCCTCGTGCAACAAAGGAAGTTGATAGCTATATGTCTTTTACGTAAGCGGGTGGGGTGCGAGATTTAAAATTAAAGATTGGACGGAGTTAAAATTTATATTTGAAATATTCCAAAAGCGTTGCTGGTCCAAATAAAATTTATATAATTTCGTTAATATCGGAAATATAAGGTGTTAAGTTCCTAAGGGTACATAGCTGTTAGATCAGGCAGTTAAAAACTACAAATTTATGGAGATACCCAAGCATAAGTGCGTAGCTTTAATATGGATTTGCCCCGTGAACTACAAAGACGTTTTTATTATTGTATTAGAGTTAATGGATCACATTTTAAAGTAATTTTAAGAATTTTAAAAACGTTTGTACACTCTTTAATAATCATTTCAATTATTTTTACCTTAAAAGATCTGTTTAAATCATCAAGTTCAGACAGCTAATGACTTTTTTTAGACGATCCAAACGTAAAATTTACAGCAATTTTTATGGGGAAGACGATTAAAGAAAAATAACATAGGTCAAACAGGGTATTTTTTAAGGCAAATTTCCAAAAATGTCGAAGAACGTGACAAAACATTGTAAAAAAATACGAAACATGCGATTTTCTAAAAGTTTTTGACACTTAACCGAAATTTCGCACGAAAGAGTATTTATTCTGCTGTAAATTGGCAGTTGTTTCGTTAAGATCGGTTCAGTATATCTCGTGGTAGACGTTTAGTCAAGTCAAATTAGGTTTTTACTTCGGAACTTTACTTTTTTTTTAACTTTTCGTTTTTATGTACAGGAAACCCCCGTATAACACGGGAGTTATGTTCCAAAAACTTGCCGTGTTATACGAAACAAAGAACTAGTATGAAAGGGCGGGAGGGGGTTCCAAAAATTAAAAAACATGCTATTATATTTTCATAATTAAGATAAATATCTTTATTACAATTTTCTTAAGAAGTAATACATATTAATATGAATTAAACAATGTTTTTTTCACGTTTATTGAGCTGTTCTACGGGGATTTTTCTAATTTCAAATTAGATAAAGTTCACTTTTAATAGTTTTTATTACATTTCATGTTGTACGAGGGTTTTACCCAATTCTCGAATCGCGTTAAAGTGAATCCGTGCGATAGAAGTGCCGTGTTATACGGGGGTTACCTGTACTTGGTATAGAGTAAAACAAACTATATTTTCATAAAATATGTCCAAGTTACAGTTTTTGATCAATATTTAAAAAAAAATAAAACTGAAATGGCGTAAATGAGAGCAGACGGGAGCATAAATTTAATTATTTTGTGAAGTTATTAATTTATTAACAAGTAATGATGTAACAATATAAAAGAAAAAAAAAAGGATTTTCACTCGTTTTGGCCGAGCTTGTTGTCCTAGTTCATGTTTTGCATGCCGTAACTCGAAAAACTGCACGGACGAGTGTTGAATTGCAGAATAGTGGAGAAATCGTGTAAAATGACAGATCGTCGTTCGTGGACGGAATTCACTAATGATAATGAATAAAAATATACCTATTGTTAGTTGTTGGCGCTTAAAGCAAAATTTCGTACGATTTACCCAATTTACAATTTACAAAAGACCCACGTGCATCACATGTTTGTTTTATGCTGTTTCTCTTAATACAGTTACGTTTTTGTATCGCAAAGCAATGTTCAGAGTAACTGTAACAATATTTAGAATAAATATAAGTGTGAACGTTTAAAAGTATTTTTAGAAAAACCACTTAAAGTGTCCGTTTGCCCCACGCTTACCCTATATGTGCAATTTATTGCAAGGCATGTTCTCGTTTGCGGTTTGAAGAAATAAATGTAGCTTATTTTTTAAAGCGTTACCGACACGGATATCTTATACGTTTGCTTATGGAATTTAAAAGTAGGTGTCGGCGGAGATATCGATTAAAATTTTCAGTTACTCAAATGTCAGTTTACAATATATTATCCATCACATTGAAGGTGTTGAAATGGCAGTTCAATTTAAGGTTTTTAAATTAAAACTGAGAATAAGATGCGAATATTTCAATTGAATGTTCGAAACAACTGCTTCGAGTAACTTGGATAAAAATAGAAAATTCCATTTTTGTTACAAGTGCAATTTTCCATTTTAACTTAGGTATTTGTGAACGATAAGATAACTAACAAGAGAAATT
The DNA here is from genome assembly GCA_036326145.1 of Rhagophthalmus giganteus. Taxonomy (NCBI): domain Eukaryota; kingdom Metazoa; phylum Arthropoda; class Insecta; order Coleoptera; family Rhagophthalmidae; genus Rhagophthalmus; species Rhagophthalmus giganteus. Next base: position 42,256,723 of record JARFJA010000001.1, on the reverse strand, counting down.
AAAATCTTCCGACGTTTCTTTCGTTTCATTAGGGGTAGGTATGCACGTATTTGCAAAATAAAAAAAGGAACAGTAAAAGATGAGTTCAATCAAGGTTTTCAAAAGAACTGACGTTCCTCGCGAGTGCAGGACGTTTAGAAATAAATATGCATTTTCAGTCAGCATACATAAGACGAAAACCTGTGATAAATGATGCCCATATTCGAGGTGCAACGTTTCCAATAAATCAATACACAATTACATTTTTTTTTCATTTATGTACGTACCCTACAAGTAACACTCGCGAACGACGCGGTGCGACGAATTAATTATCTACGTTCGCTTCGTTTTCGAAAGTTTCATAAAACGTGAAAATTTTAAAAATTTAAATCTTAATAAGCAACTGGGCGTTTAATACCAATAATTGTCGGCTTGGCGAGAAAATGTGGTAATAACTGTAATTAGAGGTGTGACGAACCCTTTAACCGTTCTTTACATAAGTAAAACCTGTTTTCTCAAACAGGCTGTTCGATAAGTGGATTAGTAGCTGAAAATCTATCAATCTTCGATATTTCATAATTAATTAGTTGAAGGCATCCTCTAAAGAATGTGATCTTATTTATTTTTTTTTATAGTTAGTAGATATATATGTACCTACCATTTCCTTGAAGATAAAACGGATTTTTACACTACGTAAAACTTTACGCACAACGAGTTCTTTTTATGCAGGACTTAAGTGAATTATTCGATAAGTAACTATCGCAAAGTACAAAGAACAAGATGATACGAATTTTAAAATGTAGAAAAACCACTTAAAACAATTTTATAATCGCATTCATTACTTTGAATCAATTATCTTTGATTAAGGATACGTAATTTCTTTTGTTCGTGAATAAACAATAATTGTAAGCCCGTTAAACGATTGCTAATAAATTAACGACAATTAATAAAGATGTCAGACTAATAATACGACGATTCATTAATCAATTCGATTTAATAATAATTAAGGAACCACAATCAGTCAAAGAACAAACTGTATATTGTTCTACCAGGGTTTCCACTAAAAATAAAAATCCGTTTTCCCCGATTTTTTCCTGTTTTTCCTAAAACTAAAATGGTATCTTTTCCCCGACTCTTATTAATTAGGTATATTTATAAAATCAAAACAAAAACACTTGTTTACAAAATTTACCGTACTACACAGTTATATTTAGTAAATTGTGCAAACAAACATACAGTCGAATTCACTAATAACGAGCACAAGGCTTAACGAAATCCTGAATATTACGAGCATTTAACGTGCTTACGTTTGAAATTGTATTCGCCCAATGCTAGAAATTCTCGTTTACTACGAGCCCGGTTCCCGGATATAACGAGCAAAAAATTTTAAGAATATTGTTCCAACTCCCTGGCAAGTGATTTACGTCATAACATTGGGTTTCTATAGAAATTTATTTGTCTTGACGTTTTCGCATACGTTTCGTAAGCAAACGGTTCGAGAATAGGCCACCTGGTTTACAAAAAAAAATATCGACGCGTGACACTTCAGATTAACAACTATAAATATTTCTCACCCTCACAACTGTAACATTTCCGTGACATAAACAAATTCAACAATATATGTGCCTAAATATAAAAAAATCGCTAAAACAGCCTGCATTAACGACTTTTTTTAAACTTAATAACAAAATGCACTTGTTTTCCATAATACGTAAATAATTTTTTTCAGCTGCAATTTTTCATTCTCGTTTACAACGGGTATCGGTTATGACGAACAAAAAGTGGCAGTCCCGGTAATCTCGTTAACCGAATTTGACTGTATTTATTTAAAAAAAAACGCGCGTTCGAAATTTTATAATTTCCCTGACCAGTGTCAAAATTTCCTGATTTTGACGAAAATTCGTTAAATTCTCCGACTTTCCCTGGCCAAAATAAAAACTTATCAATTTCCCTGACTTTTCCCGGACTTTTCCGGTAAAGTGGGAGGAGCCCCCGTCTGCGCTGTAATAATTTAAATGAAGAAGATGCATAAAAATTATTCTGGCGCACCTACTTACAATTAATCGGAAATTATTCCCACCTTTCAATATCGAACATCTGCGGACATCCATTTCGCATTCGTATACACCTACGCTCACTAAAGGGATTATCCCATCAAGCGCACAAAGAGCAAAACGTACGCTAATTTAGTCGGTATAAACGCAGAAAGCACAAAGCCACGCGTAACCAAGGCAAGGGTGGGCGATCGCCTGTGCAGATCGCATCGCCCTCAGCCTCTCCCTCACCGTTATACAGTACGGTATATAACCTAAGGGCCAGACTTTATGTCAATTGCTAATTTAGGGTCATAACCGAACCACGATCGTTCCCACTAGCAATTGACAGTTTAAATTGATCATCGGTCCGCTAGTTGTTTATTAAAATATACAAAAGGCTGGAATGCTACCGTACGATGAGGGTAATTAGTTTTATAATCAATTGAATTTTCGACCTGCGTACAAAGGTGTACACATAATTAAATAATAGACGCTATTGCTAATTATGCATCTACTTATACATACATACATATGTTCCCTTCTGTTAAAAACAATTAAAGTAAGTAGGTACTTCAACATCAGACAATTCAAGGCAGGTAATTGTTAGGTAATTATATAATTAGATTGAATTAAAAGTAGCTATATGTATACTAAAGATTGTATTATCTGTACTTATAGTTTGTATAAAAATAATCGTTAACTTTAATGGAATTTATGTAATGCAAGAAAATATACAGGTGACTCTCGTATAACGCGGATTTTATGTTCCAGACGTTTCACGCGTTGTGCAAGGTTCTGCGTTCCGAAATGTACTATTTTTATAGATTTATTTTGACAGACAATTTGCGATAGTTTCCAATTATTTCAAACAATCAGAATTTTAGATTTTTACAGTCGAATAGATTTAATTACAATTCTAAAATTACGTAATACTATAATTAAGTATTTATTTAAACAACAATGTCATTTAACAAAAACACATTGAAAAATTCATGTAATTTAAAGAGCATATCGATGGCGTTTTGGGAAAATTGCATAAACGACGAAAAGCTAATTTTACAGGAACGCACATTTTGTGTTGCGTTATACGAAGTTTACCTGTATTTATATCTTTTTTTTTAAATGACAAGTTCGATTATTCCTAAATAAAAAAAACAACAGTTTATTCACTTGTGGACTTATAGTGGTTTTGTTAAATTCTAAATGGCAACGAAATGGTTACGCGTTAAACGCGCAATAAACTATCAAACCATAAACAAAATAAAAAATTTATGTGTTTGGTAAGTTTTTATTATGTCGGTAGATTGTTCGAAACGCATTGAGAAAACGGAAACAAAACGAAAGCACCGTTTTCCTTTTTCATTCCAACAATCTGATTTAGCGTGCGATCATTTCAAAAACCCCTTTAACAATTCTTCAAACACATGAAGTCCAGTCATTATTTTTAAAATAGGTACCGTTAACCATGCATCTTATTTCCACACATTCATTATACGTCGATGGCGTTTTGCCAAAAGGGCGTAATCCACACTTTTTGTGAAAACGAGTTATTCTGACTATCTTATGCATCTAAAGCAAAGACATCATCTGTTAAAATCTAGTAACAATATTCTGATTTTTCCACCGAAAAAATCGATTTGTACATCCGCAAAACGTATTTTCTTATAGCTATGCAACGACACAAACTGTGCTCTCCTGTAAATTTACTTTTTGTGGGTTACGTCCTTCTGAAAAAACTGCGTCGACATATTCGTACGTTACTTTTTCACCGCGTTTACTTGTATGTTTGAAATTATTGGAAACTCGTAGATATGTGGCATCAACATATGCACAAATGACTGCACCTGAGAGGTCCCATATACACGGTGCATTTTACTGGCGCACATGCTACTACACATGCCTTCTGTTATTTTTTGAATTCTTTCATTAATGATTATAACTCACGTGACCGGCATTTTTTTTAACAGACTAGGGAATTTAATATTTTGGTGTTGTCACTTATAATGTCAAATAACGATCTACGGCTTCAGATTTTACTAATGTGCGTTATACAAATGTATATATATCACCGTTTATTGGAGTTTCTTCAAGCTGAAGTTCCACAAAAATATATCTTTGGTTATTTGTTAATTATTCGGTTACATATTACCAACCGAGCACGTTTGGTTGCCTATGTACTAAGATCACGTGTGTTACAATTATTGACGAAAGCACAGTATGCATACACGACACATTTTCACTAAAAGCCAAGCAAAATGTGGAGTAAAATCTAAGAAATCGGAAGAACATTTTGCAACAGCGCATAAATTTCGAAATCAAACGAAAAATTCATTATCAAATAATCAAATTAGAGATCTACAAAGTGATACCTAATAAATGACCTGAAAAATGACTAAAAGCTGAAAAGACGAATTTTTTTGTTCCTAATATAATAAGACGGAAACGAGTTTATTAAACTTATCGTGATTTCTATGGTGAAGAAAAGAATGACTGTGAACGGAACATCAAGAAAAAGTGAAAATACAATAAAAAGAAATTGAACGCAGGTTTATGACGATATTTTTTTTTACTGCAAAGGAGGGAAAAAGAAGTTTCGATACGTACTACAGAAACTATTAGCAGTAAGTAGTTTATTTATTCAAAACTAATGAATGAAAATACTTAATCTAAAGATAATGTCAGTTTAAAATACCTAAGCGAAACATAATTTTATTCATACGATCGACCGAAAATAAATTTGAAAATGATGTTGATCTTGATTAATTGTAAGTAAATCAATTTCAGTTCATTAAATTATGAACTGACGTAATTGTTTATATTCGTCCATTTTGATATTTTAACATATCTATAAACAGAAATATTAATTATCTATCAAATAGGCGAGGACCGACTAAAATTATTCTAACGTATAATGTATGATGTAAGTACACCTACGTGTAAAATCAATCTCGTAACTTCCCCAATGTTACTACCAATATTACACACAATATAATTTATATTACATTAGCTATTATTCAATTATAACCATACACGTACGTACTCCCTAGTAACTTAATTAGTTTACACTTAAGCGGAAAACGTACACCATCGAATACATTATTAAATCGTTTTGAAAAAGCTGTCGGACGAAAGAAAAACTACAAGTTAAACGAAGATGACGGGTCTTGCATTTTAAATCTTGCATTTCAAATCTCGACAGGAAGTTACGTGTATGAAGGCTCGAGGGAGAGTCGTCTGACAGGTCGTTATGGTAACGGGCGTCCCTGGAGGCGTCTCGAGGTGTCCTGCCACCATCGACACGACATGCGGTCTACTCGAACGTAACCCCGTGAAAATCTGGGAAACGCACGATTACCGTAAAACACTTTTCACGCAAAACCTAAACTACAGATGCTGTAACTTCTGTACTTCTGCTGTAGAAAATTTAGCAGCAACGACTTGCGTCGCTGCCTTGAATTACGACCATTTGAAATTCAAATCTGATAGGGAGAGCAAAAGGTGTATAATTTGAAGGGGAAACCCTTACTTCTCGCGCTGCTTAAAAAGTGGAATGTATATAACACCGGAATTTGTTCACTAATGTACAAAAATTCCGAGTAAGAAGAAAGTTTTGTTGTGTTCGCAAAAAGAAATTCACGTTTTTCATTTGTTCGACAGGTAGTTTAATTAAAATTTGGACACCATTATCATCAATATTTAATTTCTTAAATGTCCAATTTATAAGTCTAGATTAATTTAAACAAAAAAATAACCATAATATAAACAGATTATGTGGTAGATAAATGATGGAAAACTAATAAAAATAATATCTATTCTGGGGCCGAGGTGGCCTAGAGTGCTAAGCTCTCGACTAGCATTTCAGTGCGTTCACGATTGCGGGTTCAAATCCCGCTATAACCATGGATGTTTGTAAATGTAATTTAGAAATAAGAAAAGCAACGACTAAAGTATGCTACCATATCGGCACCGATGTTAAACACCTAGTAAATTAGTGCTGGATACGATCAGTGCCCAGAAGGTATCCTACCAACATAGCTACTGGATAATGGGCAAGTTCCCAAGTCCATTAAAAAAATCGCTATTCTTTTTATTTCAATTAAAAAATAAGGATTTCAAGAATATTAATTGTTTCAATTGTTCAAATTATGTATTCACATTGACAATGAGTGATTCTGAATCACATCATGGGTATTATACATCATAGGTATTATATTATGTAGGTAGATATAAATAAGTACTAAAAGCAGAAGCGTAGACGAACAGCATACCGCTGCAAACGTTATTAAATAACTATATTAAATTATTTTAATTAAACGTACTTCGATAAATTACTATCTACTGAAGAAAATTGAATTATATTTTATTTGTTAAATTACCTTTAATGGAATGAAATAAAATCATATTAAAAAGAAGGTTACGAACTCACTTGACCAATTTATCAGACTTGCAGTAATTTTCACTTAATAATTCCGGTAAAATTATCTTTCATACCAGTCCATCCGTCATAAATGATAACGACGTACAATAATTATTTAAGTGAAATTCACTCAGCTTGTTAAAGGAGCGTTACGTTAATATTATCTACTAATAGAAACTATGAAAATTCTACGGTTTTGTTTTGCTTTTAAACAAATACATACATAACCTTATCTATTTCTATTCGACGACTAAATTTAAAGCTGTTTTGTCTAGGTATTTATGTATTTATGTATAATATTTACTGTCTTACTTTTATTTGGAATTGAACAATTAGGTCTAATTCACACGTAGGTACCACTATAGAACCACAGCACAACCGCAAAACGATGGTTAACTTGTGGGCGATCAGAAACACACGGACCACAACTTGACGTCGTACAGCGTGGTCAGAAATACGAAATTCGAGACAAAAACTAATGTCGAAAAGTATGTACATATATTTATAGTATTAAAATAAACTAAGTAATATGTTTGTAATACTGGGTGTCCAAAAAATATGAAATATATCTCTGCATTTGTATCAACAAATGCTTTAAATAAATGTTGTTGAGTATTTAGTTTTGCATTGTATGACGGTATTCGACTATACAGAGCGAGTCAAAAATATGGAACAAGTATATCAAATAAAATTGAAACAAATGAATTTTTGAAAAAATCCCGAAGCACGTCGATTTTATTTTTTGTTAAATGCACATTTTATGTCAAATCATCTTCAGATATCCATTTGTTTTTAAGTTATTTTATGAGGTCAGAATTTATTTAAATGGCAGACCCTGATTTTTTGATCCTTCGATTTTCAATCTCTTTTTTGCATTGTAATAAAAATAATTTAAATAATTTATTTCTCGAAAATTTTCTTATATAAGGTTTTAAGATTTTTAACTGTCATTTAGACAATCGAAGTATCTATCTAAATTGCGCAAAAATCAAGGGCTCCCAGTTTAAAAAAAATCCGATGACGTCATAACTTAAAAACAAATGAATATTTAACGATAATTTTAACATACAAATGTGCATTTTAAAAAATGAAATCGACGTGTTGCAGAATTTTTACAAAAATTCATTTATTTCAATTTTATTTGATATATTTCATGTTTTTGACTCGCTCTGCACATTCGTTTTTTTTTTTAAAAACAAAAGAACAAGGAATGACATTTTAATTTTTTAAATCACAAGGTACACTTATAGTGTAGTGTTCTCATTTTATAGAGAACCTCTTTTTCTTTTCAGTGATATAAAACCATAAGACTTACATAAGCTTTTTGAGAAAAATATTTATTTTTATTATTACATGGCAATTACAGATAGGTAATTGTGAGAAAAATTAACGAAAGTAGCCTATGGTGATATTTTCGTAAAAATCTGGCATAAATCAAAAGCGATTCGGCAAATTTTTTTAGATAACTAAATTCGCGTGAAAATAAATTATTAAAACGAGCTACAATTAAGTAATAATAAACTTATATATGTATGTCGAATGAATTGATTCTAGATAATTCAGTAAGCCATATACCCGATAAAAATGCTTATTAAGGTAAGCGTACATTATGCCGGGACGCAGCCGGTCGCATTTCAACGCAACCAATTGCTGGGGTGCATTTTAAATGAGTCAATGCCGTGACAACAATTGGTTGCAGAGTCATGCGCTGGGATGCGGCCCGCTCCGCCCCGGCACAATGTACGCTTACCTTTAGAATCCGATAATCTGGTTGCAAAAAATCGGTTATAACATGGTAAAGTTTTTGTCAAGTAAAGATTTTACCTAAATTTTCACAAAACCCGCACGGTAGGGGTGTTTTCCTAAATAGTAAAAATTTAAAAAAAATACACATTACATAATATACGGTCTGTCAGACCACCATTTGTAAGGCAAAGTTACGTTATTACTAACAAAAGTAGCATTTTCCGCAACACAAATTATCATTTTTTGAGTAGGTAAACTTACGTTCTGAATGATGGAGGGAAAGCAACAGCGTACTCACCTGAAACAAATAAAACCAAATCAGAAACATTTAACCTATAAAATAAATCCAACAGTGCGTATAATTTTACGTAATACCTACTTAATTATATATGTTCGTGCACGACAAATCAAGTCGGATGGTTTAATTACGCAAATTTTATATAAAATAAGATCCGAGTGTAATTTCGAGCTCTTCAAAACTTTAATTTAGAGAATAAATTTTGACGGGATTAAAGCTCGATAGCTTTAAAGGGTATTATGCGCATAAATCTCGCGGTGGCGTAGGTATATGTATAGATGTATGTACTCTACTAAGTTGTAATCTAATTTATACGGTTCTCTTTTGAGCGACTATATGAGCATGCAAATATGGCATCAATGTAGCGGTTGATTTGTCGACATGTTCGTCGCTACTATTACTGTTTAACGTTACATGCGTATGTTAAATGAAACACAGATGAAAACACAAGCTGCACTTTATATTTTAAAGACTTTATTTTAACCGCTATTTACAATTATATTAGTGAAAACTTTGGTCAAAAATACTGTCGCCGGATTTACGACCCGTTTGGCGACAAACGTAGGTACGTAAGAAGTCAACGACCATCCCCATAATGGCAGGTAGCCAGTTAGCGCCAAGATAAAAGGAAGATGTAGTTGAAAGCACTCCGGAAAGACAGTTCGGAAGATCAAAAATTCGCTTACGCAAATTAAGCAACACGTGAGCTAGAAAAAGAGTCCATGTCCGCTTTCCACCGACGGTATCGCCTTTCTTCAGAGAATTAGATATAATTCCACGCAATAGAATGTGTTTTAATTCAAACGAACGCTATAATCAACAATAAGTAACCTTCTTCCCGGAATACTTTCAACTATATTATTAACAATTACGAGAAGTAGCGACATACAAAAAAAATTAGAGCAGTACCTAATTATCGAACTGCGCGGTTGTCTTTAAAATTCGAATTTCACCGTGTGCTATAGCAAACGAGCATGCGAAAAAAAATAGTTGTCAGTTATGGTTTAAAGGCGGATGTCAAGATTGATGGCTCAAGAAATATCATGTCAAAAGAAAGTGGAGTAACTCGAAAGTTGCGTTCGGACTTATCTGCTGCTCGATCGACATTTCAAAAATGTAGTTACAGGTGTACACTTTAGAGCTGTGGAAGAAGCTGTTCGTACTTTATACATATTTTAAACTTAAACAACTTAACATGATTAAATCGTCGAATAAAAAATTCCACGTCGCTCGTTTGTTCATATAATATTATCGAAAACGGTTTTCTTTTTTTCTTTTGTTTGATTTGTCAGACTTAACTAATGTACATCCATATCTATCAGTTCTCGTGTACCTAGGTATTTCCATAAAAACGCCGTTTAATACAGTCATACCTGGATTAACCAAGCGGATGTGCTCCACAAAATTACTTTGTTAAGCGAAACACGGTTCTTATTGTTGTTAAAGGTAAAAAAAACATGGCCGTAATAGGGATACGCTCGTACGTAAATAAAAAATGAAAGACTTTTCTCAAAAAGAAAAAGTTCCTTTTTCTTAAAAACACTTTCCTAATCAGAAAAAAAATTGAAACGTTTTTAATGTCTTCAAAACTTCTTTGAATTCGTTGCTAACAAGTTTTTTTTTAAATCTTCCCACTGAAAAACCATCACCTTTTGCATCAAATAAATTTCTTACATCTTCTTCGTCGACATTTTCAAAACCTATTGATCGAGCCATCTGGATAACTTCGTTATTAATTTCTGGAACGTTACTTTTTCTAGTGCAACTTATTTGGCCATAATTTACGCCAAACGCCATTTTAGCATTTCTTGGGGACTTCTTTCCAAGTGCTATTAACGTTTTCAATTTCATCTTTAATGGTGTATTTTTTACAAAAAGTTTTAATCGACATTTGCTCTTCACGCAATGTATCACGCAGATAATAAGCTTTACAAATTGCTATTATTGACTGATCCATCGATCCCATCAGGGAAGTTGTTTGCTGGAAGGACGACAAAAATGGAGCTTGAAGCTACGGACATCGTTACCAGAGGTAACGCTAACAGAGGTACGACTGCAGATACTCTACATTCTACAACAAATAATTCGATGTTGTAAGCTTCCTCGAGGTAAATATGTAAATGTTTAGTTTCGTAATTTTTATTATTATTAATAGATAAATCTTCTAACAATAAATACCTACCATACATAAAACATAATAACACAAACGTCTTTGGCCCCTGAAATATTTTCGGTTCGATCTTATAGAGATCGTCAATCCTTCAATCCTGTCAATCATTCTCTAGTTCAAGGACACTCGTTTGATTCGATAGTGGTCGGGACTGAAACCCAAACTAAATCGAGCGGCACGTAATATTATTTAGTTACCATCGAAAAGCATACTTTAATAATGTGTTCCGCTTTAAAAATACTGGTGCATATGGTTCCGAGAACGATTGGCAGGCCATTTCCAATATGGCACAATGTATAACAAATATTTTTTCTGTTCCTTTCCTTGAGCAATAATCTGGAAGGAGGGGTAAAGTTGTGGTGTATCATAAAGAACAAAGTAATTTTCGAACATATTTTGATGGAAATGTGAATTTAGCACTTCATTTTATCGCGTTGCGTAATCATACAATAAATGACAATTGTAAGAAATGCCGCGTTCCGGGTTGATGGTGTTTTTCAAAAGAATGGAACCTCAGGTTGTGTTCTTAACATAAAAACTTATGTAAATATACAATTCAATTCTTTGATCATCTAAATTGTTTTACGTTTATAGAGCGTGAGATTTTCTAAACTCTATACAAATAGCCATTCGGTTTTAATCTCGAGTGTTACAGTAGTGACATCGTGACTGACGTGTGCTAATCCGGGTATTCCAGTAAAAACGGCTTATCTTCCTTTCGCATTTTTTACAGTTTTATACGATTACTATGCATTCCTATCGCATAATAACACGACTAACGAGCGCGCTGATTAGTTAAAAGAATGGAACAATAAGTGATCAAACGTCAAAGCATAGAAAGCTACTTCCTACAGTTATTTTTAGGTTTAAATGAAACTTATGAATTTGAGATAAGTATAGGCACGATCAAAATATGTGACAATAAAGCGTAAAAAATGCACTAAGTATAATTTGCTCGCCAATTCCACTTTTAAAAGGTTTGTCAAAAAATTACCGAAGAAGGGAAGCATTTAAATGTAACCGGCGTGCTTCTCGTGGGATTCATTTGATATTATTCACAGAGGTTCAAAATTATTCAAAGGCACATCGCTCTAGAACCATTCGTTCACCATCAAAACGGAAGATCAAGTTAACACGGCGAGGTACTATTTTTTTAACCGATTGGTCCAACAATTGGTCAAAATTTTTGAACCTAAACAAGGTTTAAATTGAACATTTTTCAAAACTATTACTTCCTCGTAACAGGTTCGGTTAAACGGTTAATTAATCAAAGGGCGAAGGGGGTAAAGATTCGAAAAGTGTTCAATTTAAGCCTTATTTAGAATCAAATGTTACATCTATATACCATAATTTTGACACCAGACGGTCAGAAAAACGTCATTTCGCCACGTTAACTTGACCCCGCATTTTGGGGACGAAGGGAGTGATTTCGGAGGGCTGCGTCTTTGAACAACCTTAACTGTGAAATTTTTTTCAAAAATCCTACGAGAAGCGCAGTTACATTTATATAATAAAATTGTTTGTCTCCATTTATCACCGAAACACGAATATTAAATTCACATATGTATTATAATTATAGAACCACAAAAATGTTAGCTGTTAATGACTTAGCAATGCTAGATTAGGCTTGCGTCGCTTTATCAGAAGGTCAAAAATGCCCATTTAACTTTCTAACTACTTGCATTAACTACCGATATTCTCGTTTTGTGTAAAATGTCAATTATTATTATAACATAAAGTAAAATAAGTGATTTAAATCGAATCGAGAGAAATGAAAATTTAATGAAGATGTGGATATGCGCTGACGTATTTCCGATTAGTATTATTAAATACAAAAATTACTACCTATATTTACAGTTTAATTACGTAGGTAGTTTACAAACCGTGTTTAGCGAGTATAACCATCTTTTGACCAATTACGATCGCCTTAGTACGCCAACTTTGCGCAACAAATCAAACAGAAAGCGGAAAAAGTTCGATTTAATTAAACTTCAGAATAAAGGTTAGCGACTTCTTTTACGCGCACAAATTACCACTACGTTTCACAACTAACATAAGTAAACAAAGTTCTTATCCGAAAAAATAAGTATGACCTGGAAGGTCATAAGCTTGTTACCGCCACACGTGCTTTGAACGTCCGTCCTAAACGTTTAGCGTGTCGAGCCGCGACTGTACTAAAGAACTAAGCAAGCAACACACACAAAGCAAGGCAGCTTTTCGAGGTAAGGTTAAGTCACCGTCGAGATAGATATACATAACTGAACCAACTACCTTTTAAAGGTCGTTATTGTTTGAAAACAGTCTGCTGCTTCTTTTAAACGCACGAGAGTTGAACTAAAAGAAAGCTGCGACTTAATGGGTTTGGAGACTCCCCGGCGAGGGAGGGTTTTGACCACAAAATTATACACCTAACGTAACGCTATTATGTACCTATATGAATTTGAATTTTAAATGCAGTAAAATATTGGATATTTAGGCTTTTATTACTTTCTAAAATAGTAAACGTTAATCGTATTTTTAAAACACGAACTTAAGGGTATCTATCTAAAATTCGTCATTAATGCCTTTTAACTATTTAATTTATATAATTTTTGATTAACCATATTCTTTTCTTTATTAGCTACATATAGTTGCAGATACATATTATATTGTATTTTATACGTCGTTCCCCTTCCGTAGAAATCTAACTTTATTGATGCTTAAATAAATCACTATTTAATTTAGATACCTACGTGTTTATGTAGTAACATAAAGATACCCGTGGCTAAAACGTTTGTTGATTGAATTAAACTTCTTATTGAGAATGTGGGAGTTGTAATTTATAATGGTTGCTAAGACAATAAAACAAACAACTCGATGCATATTCCTTCTCGTTATGTTAATACTAGGTATATATACTTCCACGTGAATCATCATGACCTACTTAATTTATTACAAGACGATAGAAATTAAGTAATTACTGAAAATCTATAAATCAGATGCATAAACAGCATGTATTTAGTAGGTAGCATATTTATATCTAGAGCACGTTTGGTAGTCTCCCTAAAGTTACTTCAAAATAGAAAAGGTAAAATAAAACAACAATGCAAAGTGCCTATTATGATATGGCTTTTTGCCTATTTTTCTCAAAAATGTAGAACAATTTTAAATTCCGATCCTATAAAAATATCCCTATACAGGGTGTCCCGGAAATAGACTAGCTCTTGACTGCCAACTATCACAACTTGATCTTATTGTTAGTAAAAAATCGAGATTTTAGCACTAGTGTGAAAATCTCGAAAATCAGTGCCTTTGGTCGGTGTTTTACGTGCCGTTTCTCTAAATATATTGGATTTTTACAGTCTATTGCGTAATGCTCTAGAAGAATTTTATTACAAAACGTGTGTCAGTTATAGTATTTAACATGGTATAACATATAGGATATGTCCTTTTAGAAAAAGCGATATGGCAGTTACAAATGACCAAAACACTAATTGTGGGGATATTCACACAAGTGCTAAAATCTTGAAACTCGAAAGATTTTTACTAGAGGTCAAATTATGATATTCCGAACAGTCTCTATCACAAGTTCCAAGGTTATCCATTATCTACGGGACACCATGTATAAGAAAAAGAAATAGAAAAAATGTACTTTAGATTTTTTTTTACATAAATCCTAAGAAATTAAACTACGTATTCACTGAAAATCAGTTGTTTATCTTTCTACTAATGTACAACCTATAAAAAACATTCTATTAATAAAATAGGTATATTTTTTTTACATTTTAAAGTAGACATTAAATAATCGATGATTTAAAAAACAACAAAAGGATCTGGAATTCAACTATCGTGCCATTAATACTATGATGTTAATGAAAATCCATTGCAGTAGAAGTAAAAAAATTAAAAAAATATATTAATAAATACATAAAGATTGATAAGAATGCCAATAAAAATACCAAACGTTTATCTTAACGAGTAAAAGTTTATGCGCTATTAAAATGTCTAATTAGGTATACTTAAGTGGAACAGACGTGCTTTCTTATGTTTCGATTTTTACGGATTATTCAAAATAATCTCTTTGTGCCTTAAATACACTGTTGGAAACGATTGTAAAACTGTTTAAAACAGTTCCATGAAAATTGTTCGAACGGAAAGTTGTTCGAAAAACAAATTTTCAAAGCGTTAAATAACGCTCCATTTGAAAGGTGAAAAATAAAAATTAGTAAATCATTGCCTTTTAAGGCAATTTCCCATGTCAACTAACAACCAAACATTTTGTTGACCTATTTTAACTATACTAATCTGCACCTCTTCACCTCATCTGCACCTCTTCACCTCATCTGCACTAGTATAAATCCACCTCAGCTACACTAACCTAAGCTCACCGACTTACTTGATTGCACTAGACAAAAGTAAAACTCTGACTCTCTTTTTCCCCTTCCCTTGTCCCCTTTCGCCTACTTTTAAAAATGCTTACCCTCAAATAGAGCGTAATTCACGCTCCCGAAGTATGAATAAAACGTTCACTACTATATCTACATAATTCGAGAAATTTTCCATTCGAACAATTTTCCGTTCAAGCAATTCTTTCTCGAGCAATTGTCTGCACGCCATTTAAAATCGGTAAAATGCCACTTTCCGAACTTCGAAATGAATTACAAATATACAATTTAGTCATCATCTAGGAACTTTTTATTGATGACGAGCATCGCAATAAAATTAGATAATTTTCTTTTACTATAAAAAAAATTAACGACTTACAATCAGGTAATGACGGTATTCCTCGAAATAAATTCAGTAGGATTTTTTCATAAACTTCATGCAAATTAACCATATTGCCCATAATTATTTTAATAAATATTAAAACAGCATGTAAACTATTAGCTAGAATTAATAACATGAATACTTTACGGGTAGGTATATTTTATAACAAACTTTTACCGTGCAATCGATAGCAATCTTTAAATTAAAAAAAAAATCCACTTTACCTACTTTTTATTCAGCATTTCATCTACTTAATTTTAAAAAGTCAGCAACTTTAAAGCTATTAAGGGTTTTTCGTGTTAATTGTTAGTTCAAGAGCCCAAAGGTAGCCATTGTTGCACGCAACTGATTAAATTGCCAATTCATAGAATAATAAGGTTAACATAAAATATGTGAATGTTTTAAACGTAAGACTGGATAACGTAAGTATAAAAATGCCTTTTTATTTTTTTATTGTAGAATTATCAAAGTATTTAAAACATGTTGGTAATATTGAAGATATATCTGTTCATGCATTACGATGAATATTAACATCAATAAGTAAATACGTTAGGTAATATTATATATCTACATAAATATGTATGTACAGTAAAGTTCATATGTTTTGTCCCGCAAGATGTGATCGCAGGCTAACAAGCGACGAGAGAAGACCGAGAGGGATGAAGGGTAGTAGTTGTTTTTTAATTGTAAAAGGGAAACGTTAGATAATAAATAACTAACTAAACGGACAATAATATTTTTTTTGAGCCTTTTACGATAAGAACTAACACAGGCGACGGGACAAAACATATAAATTTGACTGTACCTACTACCTGACAAATTGTAGTTGATTTTTCAAACGCCCAAATGTATCTACTTATTTTACTTCACCTAATGGGCATTTTAAACGTCTAAAAAAATATTGCCATCTACCTTTTTAAAATCCTGTAAGTATGTACTTATCTTTTATTAAAAATAACTTCGAGAATGCCAATAATGTCGACGTGCGTATAAAACACGCGTGAAATGTGGTTTTACGCATTCGACGTATTGTTAACCTCGCTTTTTCGCATCAATGAGACTTTTAGTGTTTCTTGGATTAAACAGTCACATTTCACAAATTGTTAGCTAAATAACTAGGTACCAGTGTAACTTCCGAAAGAAGTTCTAACAGATTAAATATAATTATTGAATATAGAACTAATACAATTTCAAAATGTAAACGTAACAATTTAAGCAAACAGTTCCTTTATTAAGCTATATTGTTTAAATTTAATAAACAACGAAAATTGTACAAAACGACAGTTTCAATAGATTAAGAGAGTAAAATAGTAGGTACTTTATTCTCCAATCTTAAAAGGTGCTTCGTAATAATCCCGAACGATTTACTAGTACACACTAGTGCAATGGAGTGTGATTAATAAAATTTTAAATGCTTAACATACTACCTGTTGAAGTTTTAATGTCTTCTAATAAATTATTAGACTCAGAAGAACAGAATTATTTATTTGAAACATTAAATATCTTATCAAACCGATTGCCGCATCCTGTAGCTATGTAAGTATATTAAACATTGTATAAATTATTTATAATGGTTCAAATGTCTACAAATTCACTAGCGATCGACACACTCGATGCATTTGCTCGATTTTGCACATTATTTACTAACATAAGTAATGCAAGTTTTAACTGCGATATAAAAATTAAACTTTAACGCTGAGATTGTAGGTAAGTAATTAATTTAGAAACGAGAATTAAATTACTTACATATAAATAAAATAAAGCAATTACTGCAACGTAATTTGTAGTTGTCAAGACAAACCTATTAACCGAGGATTAAATAGGAATGATAACGTTTCAAAATACTAACGGTACTCGTTAAAAATAATTTATTTTGAACTTACGCATCAGTACCAGTATACGAACCATCATTTTATTAGTTACTAATAACGATCTAAGTACAAGAATGATTAATGATAAATTGATTCAATAATCTAAATGACGATGGCCTATTTACGATATTATGTAAACGTATTCGATTTCTTCGGCGGAATTACCAGCCAACAAGGTGAATTTTTAATTTTCAAGATTCAATCACGTTTCTGTATCGCGCTTATTACAACCGTAAATTTAATTTTATTGAAAACGCATTACCTACTTATATGATGTAACATAAACGTGAAAACAATTCGAAGAATATGTGTAAGGAAATGACTAACGTTCCAAGTCTTACCTAAATATTAAGTAAGAATAAATTCAACGTAAGTAATCGTATAAATTATTTATAAACGGCAGAAGTGATAATTAAATATACGACTAAATAGGTAAGTACATATCGACGCAGTTTTTCCAGAAGGGCGTAACCCACAAAAAGTAAATTTTACAGGAGAGCACATTTTATATCGTCGCGTAAACGAAGATACGTTTCGCGGAAATACAAATCGATTTCTCCGGTGGAATAAATCGGAATATTGTTACCAGATTTTAACTGACGATGCCTTTCATTTAAATGCATAAGATAGTCAGAATAACTCATTCTCACAAAAAGTGTGGGTTAGCCCTTTTGGCAAAACGCCATCGATATTTTATAAGTAATCATTTATAACGTTGCTCTGAACATATCAAGATTATGTTGATACATACAACAATAATATAAGTACATAGTAGCTAAGTATGTATAAACAAGTGATTCAAGTAAATAAATTATGTAAACGTAAAATTAGTTCAATAAAAGTCCGTCAATAATTTATCGAATAACAAAAAAAAGGTAAAAATAGACATCAAAGAATCGCGCATTTGTAAAAAGTAGCAGCACTCCATGCAACAAACAAGGTAATAAACAAGAATTAAAAAAAGACGGTTAAAATCGAGAACAATTTAAAAATTCAAGCGTGACGGTAGAGAAGATGATCTTTTTCATTCCTTCTACCATAAAAAAAGCCCGAACACGGCGCTGAACGTGTTTAAATATTTAAAAAACCAATTCATTAAATATTCCATAGCTAACCTCGGTTCGTGTTAAGATCCAAATCAGATTGTTTATTTATTGGACGAAGTGTTTTATTTCGCCCAGTTTAGATTCGTTTGAAAAAGGTATAAACTAACAGTCCCGATAAAACCATCGACGTTTTATGTTTTATAAGGAATCGGGGAAACTTTTTAAAGATAGGTTTCTAACTTAGCATGCATACGTTTTATTTGAAATCAATACCTACACCTAAATAAAGCTATTACTCAATCAATTCTCCAACAACCGAGGTCTATAGACAGACCTCCGTGAAATTTGCACTTTACACCGATTATAAAATAATGGTTTCGTGGCGATATTGATTTCCGTGAAACGCAAACAAGTCGAAGCTTTCTAAGAAAACGGCAGTATCTGCGATACCGGGACTTTCATTTAATTACCAGTTAGATATGATATAAGGGCACCACCTGCAGGTGATCGGATCACTTTAGAAATGCTGTAACCGCAAAGTTTTCAAATCCCAGGAATCTACATGGCTCGAGACGAGGTCGCAGAACCTTCTTGAAAATTTAACGATCCAACAGGTAAATTTGTAATTAAGTTCGCCTTTCTCTACTAAATTAAGCCGTGAATTTTATTTATACCTACGCCTAATTTGCATGCTTAAACTATTAAGTATTAATATGCAGATTACCTTCGATAATCAGGTACCTAACTGTAAGATTTCGGGCCTTTCGGCCGAAGAAAAATGAAATCTGAAAACAATCCTCTGCCCTAAATCTAAGGGTTATAAATAATATTAACATACAAACTACTCACGACATCTAACAATCTATCTACGGAAGATTACATCGTGACATAACATCCAATTAAACTAAATGCAAATAAACTTGTTTCCAAGTTTCGATGTGACAAGTGCCCAAAACCGGCGCATTTTTAACAATTAACCCTCGAGCATACCTTCGAATAAGACAATAGCGAAATGGTAAATAAAAATTAAGTTTTTATAAAAATAAAGGGTGTTTCAGACTATTCCGGGTAAAAAAATTCATATAAACACGTGTTCAATTTTCAATGAGTGTGGAGATAAATATACTATAGCTTATCATCAATACAAGGTTACTAGACGATGACGTGCTGTCACCTCGTACCTCGTATTTTGAGAGTTCTAATAAATTGTAGTCTTTCTTTATGCCGTCTAATATGTGCGCAGGTAAATCAGCTATAGAATATGTCACTATCCAAACTTTAAACCGAATTACAAATAAACGATCCAGTAACTTTTTGTTGATGACGTGAACATCATATAGGTTTGGATAAGCTATAGTTGTTTGAATGTTACTCATAAAAAGCCTTACGAAAATTTTTGAGATTTATTGGTTGCATTTATCGATTATGTAAATGATATCAATAATTTAGCACAGTACAAAATAAGTGTTTAAAAACCCCACCGCGAAATCCATTTCACTTTTCAGCTCTTTTGGTACCTGCATGTAGTTTCTGAGAAAGTCGTTTCTTGTATTTACAGTTTTCGTAAATTTCGTTTTTCGTTCATCTCCACAGAAAGCGATCTAGTGGTGTAAGGTCTGAAGACCTTGATGGTCAAGAAATGCGATACAATCATCGTTCGATGCACCTCCACATCCACTGAACATTGGATACGTTTATATAAACGTTTTTACTTGGAATAATCCGTAGTACCTACTATCTCTTAAAATATTTATTATTTTCTACCCTGAAGCACTCTGCATTTACCAAATTGGGTTGATAAAATATCAAGAAAAAAAATTAACGCACTTAATTCTGATAAATGAAATACAGGGTGCTTATTCTTCGTAAAAATCTCTGCATAGTTCCAAAATGCACATGTCAAAATTTGAACATAACCTTTCGTATACGAGGGACGTTCAACAATATGACATCGGCTCAAGAGTAAAGTGCCTTTAGTTTTGAAAAAATACAAAATGTTATTTGGGAAAAATTTTTAAAATTGCAAGATGTTACATACGAAGTTATAGTCATTTTTGCAAAAATAGTTTTTTACTTTTGGCCTACTTTTTTCCTCCTTCGTATACGAAAGATTATATAGTAATAAACGAGATATCTCATCAGTAAAGGGCACTTAATCTAAAACGTAAATTTTCTCTTTCGCTAACAATAAGTTGTTTTTCTGTTTTATCATCGATTTGTGTTTTTTCTTACGGAATTTAAAAGATAATACGAAATTATAAAAATTAGGTTCTCTTCTTTTCGGTAGATTAAATTCTACCGTTTGATCGAAAATCGCTTGCAAAAATTTTAAGCTTTCGCCGTCTTATTAACAATCAGTTTTTGATGATCCAATTACTATTTAAAATATGAAAAGATCATTTCGAAAAAAATGCAGTTGCAGTTTTATTCATTTTTGAACTTTCGTTATAGGAACTAGTAACGCTTAATCAAGTGGCGGCGTTTGGCCAAGGAATATCCAAACGCCCTGTATAAGTACCTACAATTTGAAAATACGTAAGTTTAAGTAAGTAATCGAACCGTGTAATTTTGGCAAAGTAATTAAAAATACTTTTTTTTTTTTTTTTTTTTTTTTTTTTAATTTGAATACCGGTTTATTTACAATCTGCCATACCTTATATAGCATTCAGTAAATTGTATTGAACTTGTAAATGTCTTGGGGGCTATTGTCGTACAGACAATTACCCTAAAAATAACCTAAGTAGATAGGTGAGATATTGAGCTTAAAACTAAAAACCAGGGCAGTGACTAGGCGAATCTGTTTGGTAGCTCTAAGGGGGTGATTCGCTTTAGTCGGCGCCCTACACAAATGCGTAATAAGTCACTAGCTAGGTTGTTTGGATGCACGGCAAGGCGGGCACTGTAATTGCCACTTATTTGAGTAATCTCTTCGCTAACCGAGCTAATCCCGAGATCGCGGCTGATAACAATATTTGGGACATACCAAGGGGCATTCACAATGTGACGTAGAACTTTGGATTGGAAGCGTCTGATGATATCTATGGTGGAGTTTGCCGCTGAGCCCCACAACTGCAGGCCGTAAGTCCAGATGGGTCGTAGAATTGTTTTGTACAGGAGCAGTTTGTTGGCTGCTGATAATTGTGATGGTCGTCCTAACAACCAGTACATTTTACGAAATTTTAGTCCTAACTGCTTACGTTTGGTCCAAACGTGATGTTTCCAAGTGAGGCGTCTATCCAGATGCATCCCTAGGTACTTGACAGTGTCTTGTTGGGGAAGTTGCTGATCATTGAGAAGTATGGGTGGACAGGTTTCTCGTCTCAGGGTAAATGTAACATGAGCGGATTTCGTTTCATTGACTTTAATACGCCATTTCCTTAACCAAAAGTGCAAGTTGTTAAGATGGGTTTGCAGATGTTGAGATGCTACGACCGGGTCGTGATGGGATGACAGAATGGCTGTATCGTCCGCATATGTAGCAATAGTGGTCAGACTAGTTAAGGGTATATCCGCCGTATAGAGTAGGTACAACAGTGGGCCAAGGACACTCCTTGAGGTACTCCAGCAGTGATTCGATGTAAAGCGGTGGTCTTACTTTGGACTTTAACTAGGAAATGCCTGTAGGTTAAGTACGATTTAAGTACTAAGAAAAGGTCCGGTGGAAGTATATGTCTAAGCTTAAAGAGTAAGCCGTCATGCCAAACCTTGTCAAAGGCTTGGGAAATATCAAGAAACACTGCGGAGCAATATTGTTTTGTTTCTAATGCCTTTGTAATTTTATGGACTAGTCGGTGCACCTGTTCAATAGTGGAGTGTTGTACACGGAAACCAAACTGGTGTTGAGGAATTACAGTATTTTGTAATATGAGTGGTCCGAGTTTTAGCTGAAGGAGTTTTTCAAACACCTTTGAGAGGAGCGGAAGGAGACTTATTGGTCTATAAGAGGTCACCTGCTCGGGAGGTTTACCTGGTTTCAGGATAAGAATTATTGTAGCAACTTTCCACTGATCCGGGAAGTAACCCAATCTAAGCACTGCATTAAATAATCTTGTTAGAAATTTTATGCCTTTATCAGGGAGTTCTTTAAGGACTATGCTGGTGATTAGGTCATATCCAGGGACTTATTATTTTTAAGGCCTCTAATTATATTACTTGTTTCTTTAGAGCGAAAAGGTTTAGTTGGTAGACTCATTTGAAATGGTGCTGTTATGAGTTGCTCTATTTCACTTGCTTCTTCAGGAGTAGCTTCGGAGGGATGAGGCACAAACACTTGTTCAAGATGGTTTGCAAAAACCGTCGCTTTTTCCGTAGGGCTTCTTGCCCAGGTACCATCTTCTTTACGAAGTGGAGGAATATATCGGATTGGTTGTTTCAGTTTTCTAGTGGCTCTCCATAAGGAGTAGTCTGCATCTGCTGTTGGGGAAAGAGTTTCGAGATAATGCTGTATTGACTGATTTTTTAGTTGTTTGAGGAGTAGTCTGAGTCTGGCTGTTGCTCGATTGTAATTTGTTCTGTCGACTGGAGCTCTGGTAGATTGCCATCGTCGTCTTAGTCTTCTTTTTTCCGCTATTAGCTTTTTAACTAGTGTTGGACAGTCAGCTGTGCGATGAGTTTCAGTTCTCCTTGGGGTCGCGTCCCATGCAGCATTTTGCACAACGCAATTGAAATGTTCGACAGCAGTTCTTAGGTCCTCTTCCGATTGGAGGGAGATTTCTAGACGAAGGGCGTTCTCGACTTGTATCTTGAAGTAGTTCCAGTCAGTTCTGTAAGTGGTCAGGGACGGAGGTCGTTCAGTTTTCATTATTTGGGACCCAAGAGTGAGTAGAATAGGAGTATGGTCGGAAGGTAGGTCTAGGCAAGTCTTAATTTGAACAGAATTTAGGCTTATATTCTTGATAAGGAAGAAATCCAAGAGATCAGGGAGCTTGTTAGGATCTGAGGGCCAATAAGTCGGTTCCCCAGTAGATATAAAATTTATGGTGCGTGACGTTAGAGCTTTCATTAGTTCACGACCCTTGGTGGACGTTAGCCTGGAACCCCAGTGTGTGTGCTTGGCATTGAGGTCTCCTCCCGCTATAAAACGAGTGCCCAGGGTACTTAGGTATTGCTCGAAGTGTTCTTGTTTATTCACATGCCGTGGTGGACAGTAAACAGCTGAGAGGGTTAGAGGTCCTAACCAGTCCTCGACTACTATTGACGTCGCTTGTAGGTGCTCAGCGCAGTACTTGTGAGTTTCAAAATGTCTTATTGTGTTTCGTATAATAATAGCGGTACCAGCATGTCCGGTTCCATCAGGATGTAGGGTAACGTAGGTGGAATAGCTGGGAATCTTGAAGTGACTTCTTTCGGTAAAACGGGCTTCAGAGATGAGCAAAACATCTATGTCTTGTTGTTGGATGAAGGTCGTGAGTTCGAGAGCACGTTGTTGTAAGCCGTTGGCATTCCATTCAGCAATTTTTAAAAATTGAGCCATTAAGAGAGTTTGGAGACAAGGGATGTTAGTAGATTTAACATTGTTGACATCTGTTCCATAAGGGTCTTCATCATCTGTTTAAGTTCAAGCATATCGTTGACTGGTTGAGGTGTTTGAGGTGCCTGTGTTTGTTGAAGTGCGCTGGGATGTGGCTCTTGTTCTTGTGGAGTTCTGCCGCTAACAATTTGTGCATGAGTAATACCTGATTGGATCAACGTTGACGGGGCTCTAATTATCTGTCTTTGTCTGAGTGACGGGAATGATTTTTGTTGCAATTCTTTGTAGACGGCGCAACCTTTGTAATTCGCTGGATGGTTACCGTTGCACAGAACACATTTGACATCGTCACTTCTGGTTTTACGGAGGCAGTGAGCAGTTAAATGGTTGCCTGCACATTTGACGCAGCGGGGACTTCTGTTGCAGAAGTTTTTTGTATGTCCCAGTCGTTGGCATTTCGTGCACTGTGGAATTTCTCTTTTAGGTCTGGGTGGTTCAAATTTTACTATGGAATGTAAAAGTTTGGTTATGTTATATATGTCCTTGTTATTTGGAGCTGATTTAAGTTCCACAGAGAATAAAGGTAATTGTTTCTTAGTGACACGGTCTCTGATGTTTGATAAATTTGTGACTGTGTGATCTAGGTTTTCAATAGCCTGCTTCAAGGTTGCAGGGTCAGTAGTGGGATGAATATTTCGTAGTACAACTCGGAAGCTACGATTTTGTTTATGTTGATACGAGTGAAATTCTGTATTTTTCTCGGCTAAGGCTTTTATTATAGCAGTATACTTTTCAGTTGTGACGGGTAGGATTTTAACCTCATCGTTATAAAGTACTTTCAGCTCATATTCGTTTTTGGCTGTATCCTCCAGTAGCTCTAATAGTGGAGGCAAAATTTAACCCCGATACAAATATTGGGGAGGTTTGGGGTTCTTTTTATTAGCACCTTGATGTGAGTTGGAGCCTGTTGCGTCTTCAAATTCAAGGTTCTCAAAGCGATTGGACGTTTCCACTGGTTTGTTTAGCCAGTAGTTTGTCATTTTTGCTTGTTTCTGATTAGATTGGGAGGCATCTGCACTTCTTTGCCGTTTTCTATTTTCAACAATTTGCCAATCTTGGTTTTGTGTAGATTGCATATCGCTATGTACCTCCAGCTAAAATGCAAAACTACTTATAAATATCTTTCTAAATTAACTAAAACCAGTTTTCGCACACAAAAGCACGATATCTGTCAGATTTAATTTTGACAGATCGGCACTCATTAAAAATACTACACAAAAATTCTTACGAATAAAACAAGTGAAAACGCATAGACGACTAAAAATAAACGTTTCATATTACTATTGACTATTCCGCCATACAGAGTCTATTACGAGAAATGAGGTTAAAATAGACCCTCTTCAGTATAAGAAATCGTGCCCACCATAAATAATAATCACATCGGGAACGAAAGCTAGAGATGAAAAAAAAAAAAAACAATCGCATCCAGAAATACTCTAACAATAAATAAGTAGGTAATATTGAAAGTTAGAAAATCAATAATTGTAAAAGTGTTCTTATTAAAACAATTAATTTCAAATAAGACGCATCACCCCAACCATTTTATATTAAAACCCTTGTTGAACAACAGCGAGCAACTTACGCAGTGCTAATTAATTGTCAAACTTAGAATACATCCTTTGGAAGTACAATTAGAACTAATCTTTGCCATTAATTATTTCATTAAGACATCAAAGATTCTTGAATACCAACGATTAAGTACGTTTATAATATGTATAAAGAATCTGGATATTAAAGTTTAATTTAAAATTGTCTAAAAATAAGCTAATATGTATGAAAAATTACATTTCAATGCCATCACCTAGAGTTTTTCTAATTACAACTGTCATTGCGTAAATAGAATAAACAAAACGATTAAGTTGTGATGTCAGTAATTGCAAGTATACTGACATTTATCCATCAATCACGTTTATCGTAACATTTGTTAATATAATCAAATTTGTAAAACTGTCAATCACCGTTGGTCATTAATTTTTTAATTATTGAAATTATCGACAACACAATACTTACATTAAAAGGCCTAATAATCAAAGTTTAATATTTTTTTTAATCTACTCAAATTGCGTAATTTAAACGGCATTTCAAACGGAAGTATTATACTTACGTTAAAACCTTAATAATCGTTCATTTAACTTCCACATTGTTTCAAGTAAAATGAAAAGCTCAGTAGTTACTTATTAGCTAAATATAATTATGTTTCTTGAAATTAACATTGTAATTTCTACACTGCTGTAACGTACTACATTATTTACTAAAAGATACCGTTGAGACTACGGTGTTCCAACGGGCATAACGTAACTTAGTGCTCCGAGATTTGAATCCACTTAATCTATGAACGTTTACGGATATCTAATTAGTTTAGGTATACCAGAATTTCGTAAAATTATGAAACAAACTAGGACGGCTAATTGGTTTTGACTAAAGCCATTTAATAAAAATGGAACCCTCCATGTTTATACGATAAGTGCTACATTAAAAATTTAAGTACTATACGATATCCAAGCTAAGTTCCAATGAACGTCATCAATAAAAATTAAAATAAAATCAAAAATATTTTCGATTTGCTGATGTTAGTTTTATTTCATTTATACAGAGTGTTTAAAAAAGGTCGGCAAATTTAATAAGGGCATAAAGTATCTACTGACCAAAAGGAACAAAAAAGTCTTAATTAACAAGTGTCCGAAAACCAGGCGTTTCGCAGATATGGCGATTTTTACGTTGTACTTTACCGTACGATTAATGAAAAAAAAACAGACCAGTTTCAATAAAGTATTTAATAGCTTAAAATAGAGGATAGTTACAAGAAGTGTTCCACATGCGCCCCTAAACAAGCTTCAACCCTTGTAAATGGTGAAAATGAATTGCAAACTTTTTAAGTATCTCCAAGCAAAAAAGTCCATGGGATTTTTTTGTTTTTTGCATGGATGGTGCGTTAAAGTACAACGCAAAAATCACGATATCCGCGTAACGGTTGGTTTTCGGACCCAAATTAATTGAGACTTTTTTTGTTCCTTAATATTTTCGACATTTTAACACCCTGTATTTTTTTATTTACGCCGCGTTGCATACACGAGATAATGTATCTCAAATATCAATATAATCTTCAAAAAATCGAAATATTTAATGATCGATGTATGACGTCATCCTAAACTTAAGATAACCAATCCTTAGTTATTTTTTTATTGATGACGTGCATTATATATCGTGATATTTTTAAGTCTACCGATTTATACGTTGTTTTATTACTACTTCGTCATTGAAATCGTATATCATAACCTTTATAATTAAATAGCGGTCCAGTTCCTTTAAAAACACCTGCCAAAAACAGAGAAACCCTAATTAATTAATTAATTAATTACCACCATCAGGGATGGCTAAACGTCTTAGACGTTATTTTTTGTAAGCATTATAATTGTAATGGCGTCGTCCGCCAATGGCAACAATGTAACATTTATCGTCGTTTCTAAAAGAAAAATAAAAAATATATATTCACTCTGGCATTGATAATTTGTAGCCCTATTGTTTGTTTCGAAGCTAGACTACCGAAACCAAAATGCAAACCGCGAAGTCTAAATCTTATCTCGAAATATTTATGGCGCATATAAATCTTAGTTTGGGGGATCATCGGTCCTGTTAATCATTCCTATTTTAAATTGCATTAAAAATGTCAAAGGTGGCCCGCGCCATTATGATTTTTCAGCGATATCGAAGACAAACTACCATCGAGTCTTATTACTTTATGAGCTACCGGGGTCGTTATTTATTCCGATAGTATCATCCCCATTGTACTTCATGTCCTTTGAATTTGAACTTTACAATGATTTACTGTATATTAAGCTTTATTATACCTGTCCGGATTCTGCACATGCGTTTCCCATTTTCCAATATTTAACCTGGTTCGATAGTTTGCACGAGGTACATTCGCAAATTAAATTTATAAACGATCCACGTGTTCCATAAAAATTTACTGTTGCTACAACCAATATAATAATAGCCTGACACTAATCTAAATTTGGGTTTATCAGGCAATTTAAGAGACTATGTTTACTTACTCCTATATATCACAATAGCTTCGTTCGTTTTTAGAAAAGGCGAGAAGACAAAGGACAACCAGTTCTAGCGGTTGAGGGCATTTTTAGGGATTTTTGAAAATGTTGGTAGGTGTTAGTATTCCTAATTTTCAAATAACGTCAGCTTTACAGAACGTGATTCGGCGATAGCAAAACCATGACTTAACAGCACGATAATCAACATATGATTTATTTACACTTTATGCGATAGCAATAGGTTTTTCTTTAATCTGACCATATTTTATACCACGACAACTCTACTGCTTGTAAGTGCATCGATATTTAGCATAAAGTGGCCGTGCTTGACATCTACGGACGCTAGGTATCTATCTTATCGTTAGTCATTAAATGTTTTACATTGAATAACGTAAATTAGCGAAATGTAAAATCAAAATTTAAAACATATATCTTTTTCAACTACTTACATAAAACAACGCGTCTATATTTGCCGTGGGCACTATTCACTTACTATGAATAACTAATTATAAGGACTGTTTTCATAATACAACCGGGTCGGGCCGGTTTTTCAATCACTAGTTAACTCTGATCATGAGTCAATCACGATAGAAACAACTGTTTCTAACAATCATTTCTATAGCAATTGACTGCTGAATCAAAGTTAACTGGCGATTGAAAAATCGGCCCTAAAGTGCGTTTCAAAATCAAAAACAATTATTACTATGGCAATGCATTATTGTAACGATTATTGAAAATTTCTATTAATTTAAAGTAAATTTGGTAAATGAGCAAATTATTGTTTAAAATATCCCATAATGAAACGATTCTGGTTCGAAATTAGTCATGCATGATAAATTGATAAAACGAAGTTGAAGATGAGTTACATGACAATTCGTCTGCATGTGCAGATAGTTCTTATCTCGTTAAACGTAGAACAATAAAAGTAGGTAGTATTTCAAGAAAACGATTGGAGCTCCTAACTTACCTAATAAATTTAGTGGACTATAGTTGCTTAAAAAATTACGTAAAATAATTTCGAACTTCCTTTAAGCTGTTATTATATTATTTTTATATATTGTATATTTTTCCGGTGGAAAAAATCGGAATATCATTACTAGATTTTAACAGATGATGCCTTTGCTTTAAATGAATAAGATAGTCAGAATAACGCATTTTCACAAAAAGCGTGGGTTACGTCCTTTTGGCAAAACGCCATCGATATTATATTATGTAAAATGCTACTGTAGTTAAATAAAATAATAAGTACCTTTTCCTGTCGAATAAGAATCCCTCGAATCCACGAAAGTTGACAATTTAAATATCTATTTGCCCAAAAAATTATTTCACGCAAACTAAAATACACGGGGACACACATTATACGCAATAAATATGTAAAAATAGTTTATAATCGAAAATCAACCGTCCACGTTAAAACTATAAATCATACTGTCATCATCATCATTTTTTTGTCACCGCAAGTAGGCCCGTTATCTAGGTATTTATTGTTAGGTAAAAGTGCACGTGTGTGCCTCGCTCGCGACCGACGCCGACGTTGCGTTATCTGCCTATTGTGATTAACACGTGTTTATCGATATCCAATTAATTTTAATTTTCGGTCAACTATTGGAAACAATATTTTTAAATAATTTATTTAAATCGTTTAGTTTCCATTACTTTGGTAAATAAAATTAATTCTGTTACATAAAAAATTATTTAATTCGTAAATTAATTTTAAGAAAAAATTTAATTTGATATTATGTATTCGATAAACTACACTTTTTGTGGATATTCATTAAATTATTTTTGAAAACAAAATTCAAATTTCACGAGAAGCACAAACTGTTGCGGTTGAAGAAAAATGCATTAAGAGACTTAATTGTAATTAAGTATGTAATTATTTAAAACGCGCCCAAACTGTTGAATTGCTGTATTTTCTGAAAGAGTAGGTAATGTATTGCATAATGAATTAGGTAACGAGCTTAACTCTAATTAACACTGATTAAATTTAAAAATCTGCGAATTCCATTAAAATCCGTCCAATATAGTTTCTGAGATATCGGTTTTAGCGTGAACTGCATACGTTTTAAATATTTGAAGGGCGCTGCGTATACCGGGTGTCGACGGAATTACTAGACAGTCTATTTTTGACGGTGAAAAAGATATCAGCCTGCATTTGTTTGTGGAGGAATATAGTGCAACGGTGCTCTATATTTTACTGCTGAAGACTTCCGTTTACGCCGGAAATTATCTCAACTTTCGATTTTTAAATGAACACCCCATACATTTTGACTTGTTTAGAATCCTCTATCGACTTCTAATACTTGATTTTTTAAGTATTTATTTCCGGCCCTTTGTCTACAATAAACGTTTCTTGTTCTTCTGATTTATTACTCTTTTTTTTCTAAATATGCAAAATATTTGGATATATTTTTATTTTTTTTAATTTTCACGGCATTTTTGAAAAATAGCAAAGGTATTAGAAGATTAGTCTAATTTATTGAATTTTGACATATTTTAAAAATTCAACTCACTTTTTTTCTATATATTATATATATACACAATTACAAATTTATATACACATAAAATTAAGCACATGAGTTGTTAGTTAGAATCGTTTTCTCATTAATAAATGCAAAGCTGACACGATACTTTTTACCTACTTTTAACTTTAATCACATTGTATAAACAAAATATGTTAATATGTATTGTATAAAGTGTAGTTTTCCAGTCATGAGAGTTTACTATACTTATGTGTACATAAATACTTCCTAAACAAAAAATACCATGTAAAACATTATTTTAAATAATAACATTCATAATACGAATTCTTACGCGTAATTGATAAAAAACTATCGGCGAATTTAAGAAATACAACGGTTTTATTGTGAAACGTGATTTATTAAATATTGTAAGGAATCTAAATGTTTCAAAAATGATTTATTATTGTCTTTCTTATCTACGATCTGTCAAAAGCAACATGTTAATGCTTCTAATATACAAAATAACTACATATTTTCTTAATTAGTAATCGACATCGATACAGTCGTTTGAACTCGACGAATTAATGAATTCAACGAGTTGATAGACGACATCAATTTCTAAGTGCAGAAATTATTTAGATATTAGGTCAGTGATCATCTAAATTATCCATTATGTGTGGTCCATTTATTAAATGTGAAATAAATTACCAAGAAAAGAGAATTGACGCCTCTTATAAATCTATTGTTATATTTATACAGGGTGTATCTACTGCCTTGAACCAACGACATATGGGCGATAAGACTTGTTAATGTAAACCACTTTTTTTAGTAAATCTTTTCGATACGATGCATCATATCTGGGTGTACTACGTTGGTATAACAACACATTATTTGTGAAAAATGTTTTATTAACACACAATTTAAGTGAAATGCCGAGTCGAACGTTTGTCTCGAAAAAAAACTTGTTGACTTGCAACTCGACTGCTGCGCACTGAATAAAATGCGAGGTGCTTGCGAGACGCTCGCTCGCCCCTCTTCGGTACAGTGGACCGAACAATATCGAAATTATCGATATTTTTGTTTTTTTTAAACTTTCGTGTAACTATTTTGGTAATGAACCAATTTTCAAAAACAAACACTTTTTAGGAACCACTTTTTACAGTCTACAACTTTTATACTTGCTTAATTTTAAAAATGTTTAAAACTTCAAAATGGCGGTCGTTTAAAAATTTTAAAGTCGGCCATCTTGAAAACTGCCCGATGAAATTTTTCAAAATTTATATTTTTAGAAACTACTTTTCTCTAAAATATTTTCATCGATTTCCTTCAGTTTCTGGAGGTTAGTGATAATTGCCTTAGCACGATACGCGATTTTTGGTGAGTAGCTGGGTTTTCACATTATTTATTAAAAAAAAATGCTTTTTTTTAAACAATAACAAAGGCCGCAATGGGCTGAAAATGAACCTAAAATTCTAGTTAACAAAGTAGTTCGTATTATCCAGTTCTATGGCCCACATCGTTGGTCCAAGGTAATAGATACGCCCTGTGTATGTATATAAACAGAAATCTCAGTTGGTTATATCGCTTATAAAAAAAAAATGTTTGGAGAGCTTTCAGTTATAACAAATCAGAAAGTTCAAAAGCTACCGAATAAACTGCACACCATAGATATAAATTGTTTATTTCGAGTAAAAAAAAACAGAACAAACCGACGTTATGTAGGTAAAAGTTGGGTAAATGTATCGTGGCCACAGGAAGGTCGAGAAAAACAGCTTATGTTAGCCGCATATCGAACTTGAAGACGCTATTTACCCTAAGCTTTTTAGGGATAATAAAATGAAATTACTTTCACTCCAGGTTGTTTGTTTTCAATCCGGGCCATGTAAATATTTATCTATCAATCAAGAGTAGGCAGAATGCTACGCATTCCATTCTCGGCCCCTCGTTTCACCTAACATGGCGTTGACATCAGACACGTTTATGTTCTCGACGAAATTACAGCCAATCTCGAGGGAAATCATGTTACAAAATGCAGTAATTGCATGTGGTAGGCGTTATAAAGCTCCTTGGACCGAGTAATCAAACTTTAATTTCGCATTCTTCTTATTAACGGTGTCGCGTGTCTTCTGTACGCAAATAGTAAATTAATTGTCGTCGTAATTTCTGTTGAAAGTCAATTTTAATTAATGTCTTGCTTATTTAAGGTACGACCGGTAGACTTTCTACGTAATACTGGAAGAACACGCACAGGAATAATTATTACTTTATCCGGTGGTAGTAATTAAATCGTTTTAATATTTGGAAATACAATCGAAGAAATGGAACCGAGTGTGTCGAGTGAGGTTTACCTATTTCCAAAATAACAAATAGAGTAAATTGGTGTTAATCTGTAGTAGGTTAAATAAGACAATGGGCATTTTCGATAATTTTTTCCGAAGCTCGGAAACGCCCAATAAGATTTCTGAATTTGTCGATTAATTCCCGATTGTTTGTTGCGTAGCGACGAGAAGAGTGTATATTTGATAAGCATTGAAAACCCGAGAACCGAAAGCTCGAGGGCTTTCATTACCATACAAGAAACGAAAGAAAATTTTATTACCCTTTTGTAAAAGACTTGTTTTTCGAATCACCCTGTATATTTGAAATAAAGTATCGCTTGTTAGGCACGCCGTTGGAGCTACTTGCAATGTCCCGCATTCAGCCGGGAAAGCGCTGCCTTAGCGGTTTAATTGAACCGCTGTTTATTTGAGTATTTTCATTTCATTTTTATAGCTGACGTATAATGTCAGTTGTGCCACGTGTTTATCGCAATAACTTAAGGTCCTTCAGTCGTTGACGGCTACTTTCCACTGGTTTAGTGATGGAGCCCGACTGAACGCGCCTAATGGGTAGATAATCGACGAAATGACTTATAGGAATACGTTAAGTAACCATCGAAAAATATTTAAATGTTTTACGACATATTTTAAAGTAGGCACTTTTTTTTGTTTATGGCTTTGGACTCACCAATTAGCCAATCTATTTTTTTTTTAATTGATTTCTAAATCTTGTTAGTATGTTAGTAGTGGCGGGATTCGAACCCGCAGCCGCGAGTACGCTAGAAGGTCAGTCGACAGGCCGGCCCTTTAGGCCACACGGCTCCTGTAGTAGGTAATCTAAAAATACTTTCCATTTATTGATCCATTTCACAATGTGTTACAAAGAGAATAAAACCGATGTAGGCCACGTAAAGTCAAGAGAAAAATACGTACATTCTGCATTTACACGAACAATAAGTTGTAATGTATTAATAATATTCTACTGTCGAGTTTTTCGTAAAACCGCTTAATTTCCGTAGTATCGTGTGCATGTACCTACTACACAAATTAATGGACGTGGATTGTTTCGTCTTTGTTTTTGATAATATGCACATAATCATATCGTTATCTACTATTAGATGTTGTTATTGTCGTTCAAATATAATATTTTTTGTAGGTTTCTATACTATAAAACTGAATATTGTAACTTATATTTCCAATAATTCATATGTAGGTATTCATTATGTAGGTACTTTAAATCTAATTGTGAGAATCTGTGAAATTACAAAGCACGGCATATGCATGGACACGATGCAATCGACCTTTTAGCGACCGAGACTAAATAAAACACCTCTTGGGACGCACGGTCACGGCCAAGGAGAACTTTGTTAAACGTCTAGGACGACGTTTTGCTCGTGGTTCATTAGAACTTGCTAAAGCTTCTGCAGCTTTTAAGTATAATTGTCTACTGGTACAGTACTTGTGTGTTGAAATTTCTTTTTGCCGTAATAGGTACATTTGGCGTTGAGAGCTTTGGAGGTAGGTAATAGCTGAACATTTAATGTGCCGAGCGTTTGACAGTTTCCATATTGTGAAGAATAAGTATTTCTCGCTTCTCGTCGCAGATGATTTTAAATATTATTAATTACATATAATTACTTGCAATAAATCATAACGGGCAGTAAGAAATTAGAAGCGAACACCTTCTTCTATAAGAAAACTCAAAATTTTCGGTAAAACTCCAGAAAGTAATTTAACACGCGCCGTTGCAATTGCATAATTTGTAAATATGTATGTATATGTATATTATTCGCAATCGTCAGAATGATTGTATTGAAGAAACGCCCAAACTGGCAGGACCAATAAAATAAGTTTGTCTGGAACGTCGCGCTCGTATTTAATACGGTCGAAACAAAATTTATGATAATCTACCAATTTACGACGATCATATTTTCATACCGAAAGTTATACCCGAGCGTTGGCATACAAATGTTGGTACAGTAAAAGTAAGTACTTGTTTCGTATAGCAGCGCAGGTGTGTAACACGATCCTACCGAAAGCTTGGGAATGTACGCAACAACAAATTAAACATCAGGATAACGGCCAATAAAAATCCCATTTTTATTTTAGTAACCGATTACAATATCAAAAAGTTTATTACTCGTATACATTTTTAACCGTAGAAGCACCGAAACTTTCTTTAAAAATTAATTGAAAATAAATCTCGCTCACCCGAACAAACGAAGCTAATTCAAGAGGTCATTCCTATAATGACCGTCGAGCCGAACAGCCCTGCAGCCGGGTTAATTAAGCAGCAGTATATAGGAGACACCAACCCCCTTACTGGGCCCGCACGTTATAGTCGTTAATAACTGGGGTCCTATAGAACAGAAAAAAGTACTACGCCGCCCGCCCACTTTTTCACACTTAAAGCACTTTGTTCGTTTCAAGAATGTAACTCACTCGCGTTATCGCACGTATGGGCATTACATTTCAAAAATAATAATAATAATAAGAATTAACTATAGGTATTTCCTACAAATATCGATAGAACTTTCAAGTTCAGCGAGGCGCACAAGAAAATACTTATTTGTAATTCAAATCTAGGCATAGGGAGAAAAACTGGTCTTGGCCGACGTTACCTTGTCGTTCCACCTCTCAAAGCCCCTTTTATGTCCTTTTTAGCCTTATGGCTATTCTTCGTCCCTGCAAGGTTGCATTGTTTAGCACAGCGTGCTCTTGCTTCTTAGAAGAGTTCTCGAAGCGGTTTCAAATTGTACTTTAGTTGAACAGGTAGAATAAGAAATTTTCTAGTGGCTAGAAATAAAGATTGTTTTAAAGCGCCAGGAATTTTATACGTTCACCTTATAATTCGATATTCGTTTTTAGGTTAAAATTAAACGCGAGACGGTCGTTTTCGTTTTAAATTAGTAACCGAGGTGTCCTCAAAAACAAACAATAAGTAATT
The DNA here is from genome assembly GCA_036326145.1 of Rhagophthalmus giganteus. NCBI lineage: Eukaryota > Metazoa > Arthropoda > Insecta > Coleoptera > Rhagophthalmidae > Rhagophthalmus > Rhagophthalmus giganteus. The sequence goes on along the minus strand of JARFJA010000001.1, from coordinate 42,221,111 downwards.
CACTGTTTAGATGAAACGATTCAACATAAAACCATATAAAGTTACAGAACTTAGTTTCAAAGAAATAATGCCGTATAATACAAATCTTGTAAAATCTCGGAGAGTCTTCTTCGTAAAGTTTTATTGTTATATATCATTATGAATTACGACAATATCTTACGAATCACAAATGTTTTTAAAAGTTTTGCCCAATTCCGGGAAATTAGGATTACACACAAAACGTCGATGTTTCGAAGATTTATTATTGGTTGTTGTGTTTGTTTAGCATCGGCATCTACGTAACAGCAAAGGTACATTTTTGGGCAATTTCTCCTTGAAAGAATACATCGTTTCGTCGCACCCAAAAGTTACTAATCGTATTTACCAATATTTGCCCACTAATTGATTGTAAAAACTAGCAACCGTTTGGGTTTTTCTTCCACATTTCCGATTATTCTCAAGTCAACGTAAGTATCATCTGATTATATAAGTATCTACTTATAAAATATAGGTAAATTTCATCAATATTAAATTATTTAATTACGTAACGTACCTATTATCTAAAGCGTTCTCCACACAGTCAAATTTCGTCAGACCTCGTCTACATTGTGGCCTTTGTTGGTAGATCCCTTATCGAAGGCTTTAAAAATACAATGAGTTATAGGTCATTCAAATTTTATTCCAATGTACGTTATCGATAAAAATTACAAAAATGACATTTTATCGATGATTTACCTACATATATAGTACATGGCGCAGATAGACTAGCATTTATTAATACTGTAAAAATACGAGGTGACACCACTGCACTGCCGTGTGACACTGCATCATCTACTAACTTTATACTGACGACGTGCATTTGAATAAATTTTGAATTGTCTATACTTTACAGAGTTGAAATGGCGCATTACCAACCAAATTGGACCGACTGGAGAACGCTATAAGAACGAAATGAATAAATAGGTACATTAATTTAAAATACTCGTATTATAGCGATATTTAGGAAACTTATTTAGACGCGAGTTATTACGATGATTCTGTAGTTAATATGTGGGACATCTCTCGTCGAAATCTTTAACCCTAAGAGGCTATTTATCCCTAATGTAACAAAATTAACCATAAAAACGATTGAAACCCGAAGGACCAACCGTCATATATTTTGGGTTGAACTAGACGAGACACTTGGGATAGGGATATTATATCGCATCAAACATAAAGGGAAATGGCGTTTCTCGATATATTCTAATCCACGACTTTACGTCCAAAAAATATATTACGCTTGTCTCTTAACGACTACGCGCGGTTATCGAAATTTTTAAATAAAAATGTATAAGGTTGGACTATGTACGCAAGTTTATCTCGATATATGGGGCACCTACATTTAAAAACCTTATAATCGAATTGTTTGCGTTCTTTGTTAATAGATCGAAAAAATTCTCATCAATTCAATCGACAAAGGTTATGTCTTTATGTTGTAAGAAATTGAAAATTGCAGTGCAAAAGCCCAAATTCGCATTCTAAATTACTCTTAATGGATCAACACTGTCATCTTAGTACTCTTTATCTTACAAATTTTCTTTCATATTGCTTCTTATACAGAATGTCCTGGACCTCGAAACTGGTAATAGACCAGATCACGACTGAATTTGACCGTAGTAAAAATTCCTTGGGTTCTTGGAAAATTTGTGCCTTTGGTCGGCGTTTTGCGTGCCATTTCTACAAATAAAAGCTTTTTCACGTCGTGGTTATTGCATAATGCTCTCGAAGAGTTGTATTACAAAACGTACCTAGTACTAAAATATTCCGTTGTTTGGAGGTTTCCGTTTTATGCAAGTTCCGCATTGGCAGGTTTTACTGTGTTTCTTATTTGCGTGTTGCTAATTTCTTAAATCGTTGCACGCTTACGCAAGATAAAAAAACAAAATGGTATTTCTAATAAGGGTTTCTAGAAACATTAACACTTACATTAAAGATTCTATGGTTTACGAGAATGGAATTTATAGCTATTACAACGTGGAAAGTATCAGTGACCGTTGTTTGCACTTTATCTTAAGAACAAAATAAGGCAACGAAAAATTTTAGGAATTCAAATTTCATCAATTTTAAAGTTATTTTATGTATTAAAGGCACAATTTAGTATGAATATAAGCGTCCGACAACAAAAACTTGATTGCCGATCGAGATCCAAATAGGGTAAGTAATCGTTAGTAACATACCAATGCAGGATGTTATAGCATTGGTCCAACAGTCTAATAAATCAACGAACAGGATGTATCACTAGCAGCGATTGTGTAAAATCGTCAAGGCCATGCGTTATTGAGTTAATCCGTACTTAATTATACGCGCGTTCTGTTGAAGTAGAAATTTTGTTAAACATTATCCAGAAAAATGAGCGAATAATAATTTATAATTTACCACAAGAGCAGACTTCGCGTAATCATTTTACGGCTAGATCTACATCAGTAATAAAACCTGAAAATAATTTCGATTATCGAAAGATCTACATAGGTACATATAGGCACCAAAGTAACAAAATTTAAATAAACCGATATTTTTTTAATTTAATCTGGTGGGTCGTGCACTCTTATTTTCCCAGACGTTCGAACAACGTTACCGTGAATCCACCAATAAAATAAAAAGAGACGAGGCTGGAAAACTTTAGGTCATTGGTTAGAGATCCCATGTGTCCTTTACAGATTGCTTTTCAGTCTCAAACTTTTCTGTAAGCTTTCCATCTTTAAATCTAAATGTAGTTGGGAGACTACTTCTGTTCCCGACTAGAATATCTGATTTGATTTTTGGTTCCTTAAATTGTCGTGCCCGAAAAGAACTCTGTGTAGGAGCGATGTAACTTTATAACATATCTAAATTACCTATATTTTAAATAAATTACAAATACAGAACTAAAGTTTCGAGATTTTAGTTTTTAGACATACGTATAAACTAAAATTCACACTAAGGTGCCGAGCTAATAATTCAAATTTCCAAAATTACTTACATTTTGGATGGCGCCAGCTAACATCGTGGGCGTTTTTTAAAATTTCTATAATTCTATAGAATAGAAAATTTAATATCTTTAAATACAATGCGATGATAAATATGCCAAAGAATTTGGAAAACAGCCAAAATATATATCGCAGTCTAGTTTCTCTATAAATGAACACACATATATATATGTAGTATATAAATTGCACCCTTATAACTTGGGTATAAATTTTTACGACCATCCAAATAGTTGGAAAACTAATTTATATCTTATTCGTATATGATTAATGCTGAAACAAAGTCTGATCTATTGGACAAGTAGATTTTGATTACAATTAGGATTTTTTTAGTCGAACCTGACGTCAATTATGTGTCTGATTTTGAGCACTAAAAGCAGTTGTAATGGTGTTTTTTTTGATTAATAAAAGTATGCCTATGACTCATACATTAATCTCGAAACACATTATAATTTTACCTTTTTCGCAAAAATAATTGTAGTTTTGTTATTACAATAGTTTTTTCGAAGATTCCTAATTCTTTTTTTAAAATTATAATGCATTTTGAGGTTAAAGCGAAGATCAAAAAACACCTCCGCCACTGACCATTACTTCCAACGCTTTTAGTGCTCACAATCAACTCTGCACGGACGACGTCGGGTTCAACTGAAAAAAAAAATTCCCTTTACTTATGCATTATTTCTAATTGTAAGATACGCGGTTCGATTTCAGACCGCAACAGCCCTAAGCACAATTCCCAACTAAAGCCATCGTACTTGAAGAGGCGCCGTAATTTCTGCGGCTTATTCCAAGTTGCAGTAGTAGTTGCACAGAGCTATAGATAATTTATTTTAAAATATCGTCGTCGTGTCACGACCGACTACTCGATCAACATTGCATTCGCCGTGGGCTCGTACCGACTGGTTTTATTCAATACGTTGGGGGTTGATCAAGCTATTAATAAATTACACGCAAACAACTTTATTATCTCTTACTGTACTTAAAACATCAGGAACGTTAAATTTTAGGATGTTATCGGTGAATAACGACCCAATTTATTGAGAACTGCACCTCGAACCAATTTTGGTGTTGCGTGAAGGAGTAAACAATGAAGTGCGTTATCGTAAGTTATTCTTATCACAAGCGTCAATTACCATAAATTGACACGGAGATGCAGTAAATTTCGCCGATTTATCAAGTATTGAAAAACTCACTTTTGCGATCATAAAAATGTAAAAGCGGGGCAAGAACGGCCCACGCGACACCTCCAGTGTCTGGCGATGTCGTCGATTGCGATAAGTTAATAACTGGGAGGACTGAATTACTACGCCCTTGATAAGAAGAGATGGAAACTTCTATTCGTAGGTTTGGATTGTTCGATACGGGCTTATTTAGGAAGCAAACGCAGACGGGGCGACTTTGGTTTATGTTATGGCGTCGAAACGATTTACTTAAATTAATTCAATTAAAGAACCGGCATCTAAGTTCACTTACGATGATTGTTACACCTAATTCTGCAATATTGTCTCGCGAAAAAGGCAAATAAAAATCGCTACTTCGACTGGTTTTCTATAACGAAATTTTATATTTTATTATTTAGGTTAATATTTATGTGTATGAGCCAGAAAAGTTGAATTTTGCAACTGTTTTCTTCAATTTTATACACCTGTTACGGACAAAGTTCGCGAAGCGAGCAATTGAGTTAGGGTAGGTTTAATGTCGACGTTGTCCACTTTGCGAGAATTGCCGGTAACATATTTAAATTAGATACTCTATTTTATTCTGAAGCCGTTCTTAATAATTTACGATACAAAAATCCACTAAAGATGTGTATTTAAACGTCCTCGGCATCATTTTCTCTTAAGCTGCGTTCGCATCAGCAAAAATTTACGTCGTGCATTATATTCGGCACCAATTTGTTTGCACGTTAACAAATTTATGTGAACGTGGACGTGCGTTGTTATGCGGCGAACACGCCCACGCTCACATAAATTTGTTAACATGCAAACAAATTGGTGCCGAATAAAACACACGACATAAATTTTTACTAATGTGGACGGGGCTTTATATTGCATTAAACGAAATTTATTGCTTTTAATGGCCTTGAGCTCTTGAACTCTTTTGTAGCTTAGCCACAGTCGAAGCTAATACAATAGATCACGAAAAACGTTAAATAGTAAATTACGATTAGATAAGTACTTACATATTTATTTAAATGTACTTAAATAAAATACTCTATAGTAAATTTTAAATATTTTAATATGTAGGTACGTAAGTACTGAAATAGTTATTTATGTAACGAACGACACTTTTGTAAAATTCCGAAATAGTCTCAAAATCGGAAGTGCCTGTTATCACAAAGTTGACATTAACAACGTGAAAAGAAGTTGTTCTATATATTTTTTTTCAATGTTATTCGTCAGCGTGCAAAAAATACGTTTTTGTTTGTCTTATTCAAAAAAAAACACTGTTTAAAAAAACGTCACTGTAAAAATATTATAATTTTTACATTGCAACATAAAAGAGAAAGAATAAGGGTTGTTTATGGACGTCATTCCCGCCGAGAGAACGTTTTATGTTCTAACATCTAGACGATGCTACTAAAAAAAAAATTGGAATTTCTCCAAAACGCAAGCGCAAAACGTTTAAATAGTTGTAAACAATTATGGAATCTGGTTACTAATTAAATTGGTGCACCTGCACGATTCCAGAGGTACTAAACTGCAACGAAAACGCGCGTATCTATAGACAAATAAATCTTCTATTGTCGTTTTTCTTGTTTGGGACGTATTAAAACAGCAAAGAATGTTATCGGCAAATCTATCGAGTCACGTCCTGAATCTTATCTAAGTAAGCGCTGGTAATCTTTCAGTATATAAAAACTCCCTAAAAATAATAAAAAAGCGAACTAGTAAAGTTCGCCGACTTGGGTGTACTAAAAACGATCGTTTCAGTAGTTCACTTATAAGTTTTTGAAGTTATAAAGGAAAATTGGCTTTATTTTGTACCGCGTGTGCTTCACACGCATTACTTTTGTATAAAGGGGAAAGAAAATCAAGAAACCCCAAACGAACGCCGCGGAAACGAGCGATAAACGCCAAGAAACATGAACGTTAAATGTACTGGAAGAAGCTCCATAAAACACAGTAGACGTCGTCTCTTCAAAAAATAATTCTGGGAGTTTTATCAAAGTTATTTAACTAAATGTTCGTTTGCATTAGTGACAACTTAAATATGGCGCTCGTTTAATATAGAATGAAAACGTCGACTCGTTTACTACCGGATAAACGTCGGTAAATGCGTTGATATTAAACATTTATTCGCTCCATTTGCAAAATTACACATTTCGACGGGCAATTACATGGAGGCTGCAAAGTATGCAATATACACTTTCATTATCTGCCTTAGTTGCCGGAACTCCTTCAGAATATAACAATAAAGAAGGCAAGATATGTGCGTGTCCGTGACAGGATTAAAAGGAGGCCAGTGAATAATCTAGACGGCCCCCTTTACAAAACTCGCTGTATTAAACCAAAAGACACTAACAACAACTACCCCAGACATCTTGGAAAGCAATCCATTCGGTCACGGGATCGCAATTTGCAATTACATTATCGCATTGTAAGCTACACAAACTGCATAAGGTAACCTAACTTATGTTTAAAAAGAAAACGCGTGCAAGGACGATTTATTTTTTATCCTACATGTTTTTAGCATCCTTACGAAATTTTTAAAATAATAATCATAGAAATTAAAGTAAGTGTAATAGAAATAAAATTTTAAATGCAAAATGTAGATATTTTTCACGTGACTTGAGCAATTTCATGTCTGAAATTTCAGAAAACTCGATTTAATAGTTTTCGATGGCGTTTTGGCAGAACATCATAAGACCCCATCGTAAGCACCTGACTATCTTGTGCATCTAAGGCAAAAACTTTTTGATTTTGGTTTTGGACTCACCAATTAATCAATCTAATTGATTGCTTAATTTGGTTAGTGTTACGTTCACAAACTTCCACGGTTGCAGAGGGATTCGAACCCGCAGCCGTGGATGCGCTAGAAGGCCAATCGAGACCCACAGCGACAGACCCACTAGACCACCAGGGCCGTGCAAAGACATTAGAAAGAACGAACATTTACAAAGAATTTGGTAAAATCTGGTAATAACATTTCAATTTTTTCCACTAGAAAAATCGATTTGTAGTTCCTGAAAATCGGGCATGGTGAGCACTACCATTATAAGTACTTTACCGTGCATTCGGCGTTCCCACCAGCTGGTATTCAGCACGCAGTGCCACCGCGCAAACTTACCCGTGTCACATGAACTGTCACTGTCATACGTCCAATCACCATCACCACAAAAAAATAAAATGCGAAAATCATGGTAAAACAACCATTTAACCAGTGCCCGAGGTGTAATTACAAAACGTGGTTACGTTACGTTTAAATCTCGGTACAGAAGTTGCGTTTAAGGCGATGTAAAACAACAAACGAATATCACTTACCATACTTGTCATCGTATCTCGTTTAACGATAGTATCTAACATCCGCAAAATTCCGTTTTTCAGAGCCGTGGTAGCGCAAAGAGCTAGTTACTTGAATAGCCTTCTAGCGCATCCACGGCTGCGGGTTCGAATCCCGCTCCAACCATGGATGGTGCCTGTGAATGTTAATACTAACCCGAACTACTAAAAAAACAATAAAAGTCTGTGTTCAATGGGAAGCGTTCCCAAGAAAATAATAAAAATTAAAAAACCCGTTTTTCACTCAAACCAATGACTAAATAAATATGAATAAATACGTTATTTGATACAAACGTGTCCCGAATTACCTATGCACGCGGTTTCCAGGAGGTATTCGCTTATAGTTAAGCTAGAACACAAAATGTGCACTCCTGTAAAATTTGGTTTTTGTCGCTTACGTTTTACCAAAACGCCATCGTTTTAATATTGGCAGTAATATCGCTATAGGTTTGAAGATAAAAAATTAAAATTTCGAAATAGTCACAATTGAAGGGCTTATTGTTAGAAAAAAAGTGGTACAAGTGACATTTATTCAAATGGTGTGATATATGTGCAGTATAACGAGAATTATGAAGAGAAAGTCGCTCAAAGTAATGCGATTTTTCAAAAAACAGTAGTATTTCGTTCATAATAACAATTATACGGCATTCAAAGAAGTTGGGAATATTTTTAGTAATTGTACTTTGTTTAAAATTAAGTATCTCGTACGTAAAGGCAAATGTCACTTGTACCACTTTTCCGCTAACAATAAGTCCCTCAATTTGTGCCTAATTTGTGTACAAAACAACAATATATTCTAACAATATATACTTACAATAAAATCCTAACACTAACGATAAGTGACAAATGAACAGACTTCGTTAACATTAAATATGTTCATATTTTAACTATACCTAATAAATAAAGCAAATAGAGTAAAATCGCATTTTTATGGCATTTAAAAAGTAATTTTGCTAAATTACTTGATTTTATACAGGGTGTTCCAGGAAGTGTGGATAAAACGGAAAGGAGAGATAAAAGAGACAATTTTCAACAAAAAAGTCTTGTAAGATTTTATACGATCATTATCGGTTATAAAGCTTAATCCTATAGCTTTTAACGTCCATTTTCGATGTTTAGTCCAATGTTTCTTTATATTTTTGCATGCTTTGTACTATAACACCTTATACTACAAATACCTACTTCTATTAAGAAAGTAATGCAGATTTTGAAATATTTTTAGTGTAATAAGCGTAAAATGTATAGCTACAGGATTTACTAGATACAAAAATTAAGTTCACATGTAAAATTTTATGAACAACTAAAAAAACATTGTAATTCAAAATTATACATTAATGAACCTGTAATTTTGTAATCGATAAGAATCGGATAAAACCTTATAAGATTTTTCTGTTGGAAATGGCCGATATCATTTATCTCCCCCGTTCTGTTTTATCCACGCTTTTCGGACCACCCTGTAATTTTTCATTTCAAAAATATTAATCCTGAATTGGTTTTGTAAGGTGCGTTCGTTTTCTTAAATCCCTACGCCTTTTCACGGTATTCTGGTAGGTATCTTAAAACTGCCTAAAAGTCCGAACTATTGTTATTTTTCACGGTGCGCGCCCAGCTAGAATTCGAATGTTTACTTTAAGCGCAAGGCCGTTGAATTTTTTTGTGCAAGTCACGCACGAGGAAGGTGATTATGTGAAAAAAGAGCTGCATTTTATTACTGTCCGTTGTCATTTTAACTTCGTTCTTTTTTCTGATAGTTATCGCTGCAAAACCCGCGGTTCCAACTTTCTCTAATATATCTTTACCAACAAGTTGAGGTCACCGAGGTAACGATAAATGATCTATACGAGGTCGGTTGTTTAATCAGGTTCCGGATGCTCTTACACCGACGCGACGGTGATAAACTATCGGGAATAATGCGATCGCTTCTGTGTCTTAAAAGGACATGCACTTAAGTTTTTCGAAAGGCATTTGTTTGTGTAATATAGCTATTTAAGATATTTTGAGTATTCGAATTTACAACAGGAATAAATACAATTAGAACGTTCTTTTTTTTCAGAAAATCGGGCTAGTTCGTTGTTTTGGGAGAGCTAATAAACGATCAACTTTTAGGTTTTATTATGTAGAGAACATTGCAGGGGTTATATACGCCTGTGGCGAAACAACACACCACGCTTTAAAAGCTTGCAGTAAATTCACTCGAATACACACGGATGTGGAAAAGAAGAAAAAACGACATTACAAATTTCATGGCAGTCTTTTTTTTAATAAATGAAGTAGTTTTACATTTGATAAGGTTTTTATCGAGTGCTTCGTAGATAGCTACTAAAATAAGCGGACATATTGAACATTATTTAAGGGTAGGGAATTTTACTGTTTGAAATGCTGTCTCAAAACTGCTTGTCGAACTGATAAGATAACTGCAATAAGATGTTCCTTATTCTCTGTACGATCTATTGTTAAAATTGAGTATTTTTTGAATACTCGTTAAATTGCAATATCATAAATATTCTTATTTTAAATATACCGTGTGTAACAGAATTGTATTAATTAAATATAATAATAATTTTAAAAAAAAATAATAATAAACTCCCCTAATTTTCAAACTTCAATATTGACGTTGACGTTACAATGTAACGTCACTTTTGACATAAAAATTGTATTCTTTTTTTCATTTCTGGTTGGCATCAATTTTCGATTTTCAAATTGAACACCATGTATATTACATTTTATTACATTACAATTACATTTTTGGAATCTGCATAATTTACTGAATAGAATGGTGCCACATAAGTGGCATTTCAACTGTCAAAAAAAAATTGGTACCTACCCAGTTTATTATTTAAAATATTACAATGATTTGATACTAATTTATAAAGATAACAGTGTGTTTAATCTTTATTTTGAAGTTCAAGGTTTGAAACGGAACGCAAATTAACCTTATCGTTACGGGAAATTCCTATCATATCTAAACGTCCAACGAGAGATTGTAGAACGTCAAATGGAAAGTTAATTGTGTTAAATTCTACGTATTCCGTACATTTTATAACAATAATTCTTAAATTTTTAAAATAAGGGATGTATGTATCTCGAAATAATGTTAGCTACATAGGTAACTATAAAAGTAAACTTCATAAGTCTTTATAATATCAATACCCATATCTAGTTAATTAAATGTATTTAATTAACTTTCACAAAATGTATTATCAATTATGTTCCGTTTAGACGTATTATATAGAGTAAAGTGGGGTAATATGGCAACATTTTTTTTAAGTGGTCATAATTGTGTGCTCGGTGTATAGAAAGTAGCAACCTTAATTTTATAACTAACTACACCTTGAATATGGGGGGGAACGTGAAATTAAAACAATTCTAAACAAATCTTTTACTGGTAACCAAGTAGATAACAAAAATTATCAATAATACCAAATTACTATATTACCCCTGCTTCGGGGTAATATGCCTATGCCAAATTTAATAAGTTTAGCTGCAATAGACTAGTCTAACAATAAGATTCAAGGTTTCCTTGTTACTTGTTGGGGCAAGTTACCCTTGCCACAATTGTAAATTTTAAACCACTTTTACAGTAATATACAGCGAAGCATTGAAAAATAAGTTGGAGTAGTTTTTCCTATTTTCCTACTCTAACTGTAAGTCACTAAAACTTTAGGTGCTGCATGCAAACTTGTGTATAATAAGCTTTTCGTTTTACCTAATACGAATATACGTGACATATATAAAACGTTGTCGAGAGAAAGTTTAAAATTTAAACAAACGTGCCCTGAAATCCAGATAAAAATATAGACAGAACCGCATACCTGTAATGATCACCTTATCTCGGTTACGCCTCGAGCGGGGCGACATTAGTTTTGGAGCCAACTGTACCTACCTATAGTTGAATAAAAATTTCTTGTACGTGATTGCACAAAATTACATTAAAAAGAACGCCTTATAATATTATATTATATCTTATAATGTATTATAAAATTCAATTGGGTTTCATTTGTCAAAAAAAAACCTAATGTAGATTTTTTTTTTTGCATACATTTTAAATAGACGAGTCGTTTGACAAACAATAAGACAGTAAGCGGTACGTAAAATATTGTTATATATAGAAGCTCATTTACGAGTCGTTATTACAGCTTCTTTGTGTCGCGCAACAATTTAACAATAAAGCGTAACACCATCACTTGTGATATTTCACCAATACTAACAATGCATGTATTTTACAAATAAGGCACAAAGTCCATTAAAGATAAACTCAATCCTACAACGGTCAAAATAGGTAAACGGGGTCAAGCAGAAGGCGTACCTATCAAACAATTACTTAGTTACAAATACTTACATTTCCTGGAGTTCAGTTATTTATTTCACTAAACATTCCGAAAATTTTTAAAAGTCCGACGTCGATCTTTTCGGCGGTTTCGGCCAAAAACGAATTTTGCAATACCCGCACCGATATCCTGAAGTGATTTACACGCCGAAGTCACGTCGTAAGGGGTTAAATGCGAATTTGAATAACATATGCACCCTGGAATGTAGGTTACATGGGCCGGTGACCGCGCGACTGTCGTGCTTGCTCTGCACGCGAACTCCTCCTACGGACTTCTCACGAAGAACTCTTCAGTCATCTCTCGGTTCATCATTATCATTACAAGAAAGTAGCTCAGCTGTTTTAGTTTTATTGCGACGTTTTTTTTCTACCTGGCGCTATTCTATAAGGTCGAGAGATTTAACTTTCTGGTAGGATACTAATATTATAACTATTGCTTTTGATTAACTGTAAAGATAACCGATGTAACTGTAAGTGAAATATAAACGATGTCAATATATGGTAGTGTCTGGTTTTTGAGTAACTCGTTTGAAAATAGCACGATCCTTGTTTCTACTGATTAATTAAGTGAAAGGCGCCAAAGGGAAGCAGGGACACCATGTGGGTACTACAATTATTTTGGATTACTTAATAATAAACCCTGTTTACCGTTTTCCTGTTTTATCAACGTTAGAACTAATTTAATTAACTCCAACAAAAATGCATTTTATCTATAATAACGTTCGAAATCATAGTCAAAAGTATACAATAACGACATGATGTTAAGTACAGTCGAGTGCAAAATTAATGCCGCGGATCGCTAGCATTACACGAACAATGCGTGGAACAACGAACAAATCTAGAAAAAGTACTTACGACAAGTAACACCGGCTCCTCGGTATTCGATCAATGTGTGTACCGACTAAATAGCGTTGGCGCCAACGTTGGTAACTGTCCGTCGCGTGTCGGTTTTTCAACGAAACATCAAAGAGATTTGCCGCAACATCGGTGTGACCGTCCGCACATTGGCACTAATTCAGTTCCGGTTTTTCAGGTAGCGCGTGCAGAAGCAAACTAAGCTTATTGTTAGTCCGAATGTGTGACCGCTTACACGCACAGCCAACACGAACACGAACCAACGTTGGCCCAATGTGTGGAGCCGGCGTAAGACGAATTGCGCGTGCGTCTGTTCGCACAATTTTGCTACATTAATTTTGCACTCGACTGTACATATTATGTATATCGAAATATCTGTTTGTTCTCCAAAACTTATCGCAACGATTAATCAAAATTACTATAATCCGTTTATTTATTGAATCATTAAAATTGGTTGGTTACACTTTGTCGTTCCTATCATAACCGAGTTATATAGCCTGCAATTAATCACTGCTTTGTTGAGTAATGTCTCCTATATTTTCTTTTTTAATGTAGGTATACGTATTCGTTATAAATGAAATTGTTCGACTTATCCTATAAACCTATATGATGTTCACGTCATCAACAAAAAGTTACTAGATTGTTTATTTGTAATTCGGTTTAAAATTTGGAAAGTAATATATTCTATAGATGATTATTAGAACTTTCAAAATACGAGGTGACATCACTGTGTGAAACGTCATCATCTAGTAACCTTGTATCGATGACATGAACATTATATAGGTTTGGATAAGCTATATATTAAATGTATTTTTTAATAACTCGTGAAATATTTAATTTTCGAACTAACGTCGATTTTATTTGTAATCTTTGAGAAGTAATTAAGAAACTTACACTCTTCGCCAATTATACGATAAGTTAATATGTAAATAAAAAAAACAACAAAATCATTTTGACAAATTCAAAAAATTGTCCATCTATTTTTACCAGAAAATTTACTTATTAAACATTTTGGTTATTAAAAATGTTAATACATTTCTCTTTGTATGCTCTACGTCGATATACAAGATGTTCCACGAATACCTATAAAACAGTTCTAAGTTACTAAGAGAAACCCTTTTTTTCTACGACCACTATGAAAAATGCATAAAACACTTCTATATGTTACCAAAAGTTGACCATTACAAACAAATAGGCCGACCGTGCGTAAAAAAAAACTCCTTAGCTAATCGAAAACGTTGCAGCCCGCACGAAATCATTTCGCACGCTGCAGAGCCAATCAAAAATTAGCATCACAAATAGTTTTATTACTAATTAGAGGCAAGCGTCAAACGTTAAATGTCAAAACGGCACAAAAACCGCCGAGGAAAACGTTCATAACGTCCTAACGGTCGTTTCGGTTTCCAAAACAGCCCCGAAACCGCCTTCGAGTAAGTCAAGTTAATTTCAATAAATAACCTAATCACATTTTAGGCTAACAACAATGCCAGGCGAGCCAACTTTAAAATCATAAAAGACCTCCAAACCATGTCTTTGATTTGATAATAGTTAGGTTCTCTAGAGACCAGAAGTAGCACTTTATTTACTATAAAGAGGAACTGCAGTAATTAGAAATTTACTACAAAAAATAAATAGGTTGTACCTACATATTATATGGAATATGGAAAAGCAAGAATAACTTTCATGAAAACCATTGTATCAACAAACGTTTCCATAGCAATTATTCCAGGAATAGCTTATTCTGCAGTATAAACATGTTTGTAAAACCGTACCTAAGTTAAATAAGTAACCTGTCATTCTACGACGCCAGTGATATTATTTAGTAATTTTATCAATATTAGGGACAATTTACATTTTTTGTAAACATTTTCTTTAAAAACTGTTTTAAACTCCAAGTTTAACTTCTGTTGTTCTAACAATATTATAAACTTTGAAAAAAAGAGCGAAAAGAAGAGTTAAGACGATGGTTATATCGTTCTACTTATCTTCAAAAATATTTTTATGAAAAACGTTTTTTAACTACTGGGCTTATTACTTCTGTAGGTACTAAATTTTTCGAATTTTTAACGTTTACTTTTTTTAAAAACAGGTAACGAACCGTAATCGTGTGACACCTCGTATAATATATAATATGATATTTACAATAAATTCGATTTAATAAGTATCTTATGCCAAAATAAATCTATTCGATTTTAAAATCCGTTTTGCCGTAAGTACTGAAGCTTCTATAAGACTTAATTAACTTCACAAAACTCCCATGCCTTCATTTACTTAACTGGCAATTCTATTTTCTAATCTACATTCTTCGATGTGCCACACATAACGCATCGTTCTTCGCTTTAACACAAAAGCGCAATTTTCCGGCAGTGTTCGGCATTCAACACATGCTCTCGCAATCATCTTGTTATCTAACACATGTATTTGCATGGAACTCGACTACTTGCAGAGAAAGCTGATAACCGCCTTATCGTAATACATTCAACGCCAATTCACGTATCGAAAGTCACACACGTTTTATTGATTGTGTAAGTATTGAAGCGCCATTTTATGTACCTACCCACCTACATTTTTTTTTTAATTTTCAATTTAATCGCCATATTCAATTTATACCATTGCTTATTAATTACGCGTAATCAACTTAGAATTATTTGTTTTAATTATTTTTATAACAATTTAAAAGAGTTAATTTAAATATTAAAAGGGTTGTCTAGTATAACCTATCACGTTAAGTTTTTTTAATTAAATAATTTAATAAAATGTGTATGACGTTATGAGCAACAAACTTTGAACAAATCCGTAAGAAAAAATCCCAAACTCAAAAATCAAATTGTTTTTCATATATTTATTTATTAGTCGGACGCTTTAATTGCTGCGACTATACGCGTCGTTGTTATTTTATGATTAATTTTTTTTTAATTGTTCTTATTGTTTGCAATTGTCTTTAGCCTGGATCAAAATTATCGAGACGTCAATTTTTTCAACTGTCTAAACTAAATCACGTTCAACTGCAGAGAGAGAATTTAATCTGTAAAGATCTCCGATTATCTAGTAAGTAAAATCAATAATTTCGCCAAATTTCCACTAAATTACTAAAAACTGATAACGATTTTTCATTCTCAAGATCTAAATGATAAATTTTATGTATTTTTTACTGCTGACAAAGAATATAATCTTAATAAAGTTTCATCAGCTACAGATTTTGAGAAATCGGGGATTTTACGTTGGTTTGAAAAACTACAAAAAAAACAATTTACAATTTATTTTATTCTACATTGCGGAGAAAAACGTGTTCAAAACGCTCAGCACAAAGAACCATCTAATTTTGTGAATTTAAAATATCGGTAACAATAAGTAATACATTTTATTATTTTAATATAACACTTGAAACTTTACAAAAACAATAAAAAGAATTTCGTGGAATCATATTTAGTTTCAAATATCGCAAAAACTATTAAAAAAATTTATAACTGCAAGTATACTCAAGTATAAAATGTAGGCAGATACTGCAAATGTACATAACGTAAAACACGTTTAATTTATAACGTAATTCACGTCACGTTGAATTACAATTTTAACGTAACGTAATCCATTATATTTAATCTATAACGTAAGAACATAGCGGATTTCTAAAAATCGAAAGGTGACGAAAATTTTTGATGTGTAGATGTACTCTTTTTCGGCATAATAAATCTTACAATAAACGCTCATCTGTTTTGCAGAAACAAAAATTTATCCAAATTTCAGTTCAACGAAAGAAGATTTCTGTAATACAAGGATTCGTATTTTGAATTTCAGTCCAAAATGTTTAGTTAAATAAATGCCCCCAAAAAAAAAACGATAAGCAACTGAAAAAACGTGGCAAATGAAAACACACAATCGCAATTTGAACAAGAGCCTTAAACTTATTAATAAATATTATTCCAACAGAAATTTAATAATTAAAAAAAGGCATTTTTGAAACTATTCTTTACAAGTACCTATCGAAAAAGTTTTATTTTCATACAAATTTACGAACTCGAAGTCTAGTTAGAAAATGTACGAACCGCCATCACAAAAGTAAGCAGCGCCCCCATTTAAAAAGTTTACCTCAAAATCAGCACGTAACTTGCGATTAGAGGCAGCAGTCTGCAACGTCTTTGAACATTGAAGATAAACGGTGAAAATTAGCTTATGGATTGTCATATATTCTGGAAAATTTTAAATTTTAGAAAAATTCGAACGATCCTTCCTCTACAAAACTATCAATTTATATTTTTGGTCGTAAAAACAATATTGTTCGCAACAAAACAAAACAATTGTTTATTCGTTATTAATCACGTATTAAACTGTCGCGGAGATGGTACTAAAACCCTTTAAGCTAATTCGGCTCACAAAACTCATCCGATATATCTAGTTTAATTTCCTTTAGTTGAACTTGCACTTTACGGCAGGAAAACCCTACTAAACACACCATTAATTTCGAATATTCGCCATAACTCATCGTCGATACAGATCATCGCGTCGTAATATGTAGTACCTAATAAATGCTAGACAAGATGTTTCTCATAGCAATGCAAGAATAGAGATGAGCAGCTGCGATGAGCACAAACAATGACATTGATATTGACTGCCGTACCAATAGGATGTAATCGACGTGTCTACATGCGCCTGCATTCTATGCAGCTTCGGGCGCCAGCATAGGTTAACATCTTCAGCGGTCGATGCCTTCTGCTGTCGATGACGTACATTGTTTTTGAAAACTTCCTACGATTCTTGACATAATTTCAGGTTATCCGATAAATCGGGGAGCTTTGGGGTAACTTTTGCAACATGTTTCAAAAATGTTTGTTATTCGTATGAAAATCATGGTGAAAATTCATGCTAAGGAGATTTGGTACCACACAAAGAGTAATAAGTCATCTCTACATAAAATCAGTAGTCATTTTGTTTAGAAAAGTTAAAATAATGACGTAATAACGAATTACAGATTCATCTGAATACATGCGGTTAATTGTGGCGCCCAAATAGATACGTTCACTTATACATAATTCAATGCAAGTTCGTGATCCTTCTACTTTAACGTGGGCTTAGATCACCTCTAACTGCTGATTATAATGGATTATGATCACGATTCCTGAATAAACTAGAATTTGTAGCAGTAAGTGGAGCAAAGCCATATCTACATAGAATTAAATAAATTAAATGCCGGACTTGTTTTTCTTTAGAATAGATAATAACGCCAAGTCTGTAAATTTCAATTCTTGGTAAGTACACATATAAATTAATTAAAAAACCGTTAAAACCTAAATACAAAGAAGATTGAAATTTCATAAGAATCACTTAACTCTTAAATTCAGATTAAAATTGTAGGCACGTCGCGTCGTTTTCAAAATTAAATAAATTCGTCATCTTTTCTTTTATTTTATTTTTAAATAAAATTGTAGTAGATATGTATTGTGTATAAGAGCCCGGTAGGTAGCGTGCTTTCAGCAATTCAATCGTACGCAATGCCACTATTTTGCAAACAGATTTTAAGGAAGATATTTATAACTGACAGGATAATAATTGCTTACAAATAAAGTAAGATACTTTAGCGCTTATTTCCGTGTCCAATTCTGTAGGTGTCTCATAACCGCGTATTTTTTATTACCTATCACTATTAGTAATCATAATTATATTGTGAAAATCTGAAATTTAAAAGTGCGTGTTGAAACGCAATAATTATTATATTTTTCATTGATTTATTTTTACTTTGTACCGCGGTGGCAGTTATCAGATTGTCCTCGTACGAAAATTCTACATAGTTTCAACGGTGTGGCCTGAAATTAAGCTCATTTAGGTAGAGATTTACGATTTCTTTATAATTACATAAGTATACGGAAATTTCCCTTTCTCAATTTCAGTTCAACATTTCAAAATGTAAAATCGATATGTTGCTAATTTTAAAGTAAATTGACTTTGTAATAGAAAACCAGTTGGAACTAACAATAAGATTAGCATGGTAACAACTATTATAAAGTCCGATGAGGCAAGAAACAATCGCATTTCAGTTCTAATTATTTCTGTAACGGCTCCGATGCAATAAACAGCATTTGGTTGAATTCTGCATTTAACATACTTACATTTATTATATTGCAAATTAATACCGATACGGTACTTAACTCGTCGATAAATCATTAACTTTTGTTACAAATAGGAAAGTTACAGTGTATACGACGTAAAAACCAATCTTCATAATCTATAATAAAACTAAAACAAATTTTAGTTGTCATTTCGCTCCATTTATTTTAGCACTTGCATGAATAACAGTTATCAGGGACGT
Source organism: Rhagophthalmus giganteus (assembly GCA_036326145.1). Lineage (NCBI taxonomy): Eukaryota > Metazoa > Arthropoda > Insecta > Coleoptera > Rhagophthalmidae > Rhagophthalmus > Rhagophthalmus giganteus. Next base: position 42,202,145 of record JARFJA010000001.1, on the reverse strand, counting down.
TTTACGGCGGTGGCCTACATGTTCTTTTTGAATAAAAATAAAGTAGTCGCCGTTCTTTGAGAATGTACGATATAGGTATACAGAAGTTTTACTTTTCAAACTCAACGATAAGAAAACGTCATTTCTAATAATAAATTGTTCTTTTTTTGGAAGTAGGCGTCTTTTAATTTAAATTTTGTAAACCACGAAAAAGTGATAGGCCTTTGCCATAATTAATTCACTACCATCAGGTAACAGGTTGGCAACAAAGCCACGTCGTTCTTCACGATGAGCTGGAATCCAATTCTCGAACCATTCATTCGCTTATAAAACGAATGACGAAATGACGTCAAAACAAATAGATTCCTATAGAAACCCGTTGTTATGACGGCATTTTCGCATACGTTATGTAAGCGAATGGCTCGATAATTGAGTCCCAAACGCATTAATTAAACATGTCATTAAACGCAACTAACTTCCCTCCACATCTTATAATCATTATATCATTTGACAGTTGAAATTTCACAAAGTGCGTCATTAGGTAAATAATTAATTGTTTGGCATAGTGTAAAAATGGAAAATCAAAACGAGCATGTCCCCCATATTTTACTTTCGAAAAGGAAAGACAACCGTGCAAGCCCATCAAATTATATGCCGTATATGATGAGGGATCCTTAACCCTAACCCTAACCTAAGCGTTAGTTTGTTCGGTTGGTTCAGGAGATTTTTCTGTGCAAAGAAGCACCACGGTCAAGCACGGTCCGGCCAGCCAATTGAGATCGATCCGCCAATTACGAACATTAAAAACCATTTCCAACAACTTGGATACGTCGTCAAATTCACCAACGGAATATTTTGCTGTCTGTTTAGTGGAATTACAAAGGTATTGTGATTTTTGAACTGCTTGAACGTAACCAAAGCATCGATTCTGAAGTACACTGCCGTCTATTGTACAAATTACACGAAGCACACGAGTAGAAGTGCCCAGAACTGGTGAATCGTAGAGGTGTCCTTTATTAGGACAACACTGTTACAGCAAAGATAAATAAAATATTACACAAGATTTGTCCTGGAATTATGAAAGTAAACTAAAGTTCTAGCACTTTCGTTCCGAGAACCATGGCTTTGAAAATAAACAACGACCAAGACGCCCTCAAGAGTTTGATAACGAACAGCTGGCGAGCACAGATAAAACAAAATCCCAATTCGACAGGAGAAGCAACTCCAATCGACCTTTTTAACGTCCCATCGACATTTAATGGCTATCGGGAAAGTTTATTAATTGCGTTGTTTCCTAACGAATTGTCCCATTTGAATTTGAAACAACTTCTCACCTCTGTAAATTAGAAAGAAACATTTCTCGATCGAATGGTCGCTGGCTACGAAAAATGGATCGTTTACAAAATCATAAAACGTACAAAAAACAATAGATTAATAAGACATCATCTGCGAGGAATTCATTCAAAGAAGATAATACTGTGTTTATGGGATATTTATTGAAAACTACTTTCTAAAAATCATTGTATTGCAAACACTTAGCACCCGGCTAAGGACTTGCACTGTAGTCACTAGACAACACATGACCTTACGCAGCACAAGAAATGCTTCAAAAATTTAACTGGCACTGTCAAATCATCATTTCCTAAACATTTTTTTTTAATTTTGAAAAATACGTAGGAAATAGCAAACAGCCAAAAATGTGTTTATTATTGTTTTTTAATTGCGAAAAAATTTTGAATCCTGAAAATGATGTCTGAAGAGAGCTCGATTAATCCCTTTGTCCTGAAACCGAAGAGTTTCTATCGTTATGGTATTGAAAAATTTGAAATTAAAATAGAAAAAGTTGTAAATAATAACGATAAATATGCAGGTGCCCATACGTACTATATCCTAAAGTTAAAACATTTTTTTTCGTCCTTTTAAAACTTACTCTAAAAAAGCGCGGCATTACTTATGGGATGATCCAATAGTAAATTACGATAGTATCTTTAAAGTAGGTAATCATCTAAACAAATTGATTAATAATTAATTAAAACTCACCTATAAATCTTATCTTAATTTAAGATCTTTTAAACACGATTATAAACGACTTATTCGAACTTCGTGCGCAATTAATGCACTTTAATCACAAATAATTAAAGATTCCGTAAACATTCCAATTTAAGGTTCAAAATGTAACTGATGAGACTTAAAATAGATCGGCGACAAAAAGTTACTGTACAGGTTCTATACCCGCTAACGTAAGAAGAGCTAATATTGACCTGTTGCATCAGTTGTCATCTTGTGACCAAGTCACGTATACACTGTAAATACAATTAAGATTTTTATTCCAGAGGCGACCAGTGCTTTTAGCTCTGATAACAAGAAATGCAGCGATCGTGGAATTTTTATTTGCCTGGGATAATCGACTTTGCACGGCAAGTTCGTCTTGCCTAGCATTCCTGCCACTTTTTATTTCCATGTTACTATCGATAAATAACTTTTCAAATAAAAATCCGATTCGAAAGTGTCTCGATTCAAGTTCAACTTAAGCCCTCGGACGATTTTACATAATGGCATCAGACCTTGGGAAAATTATAAAAAGATAAAGATGATTTTATGTAAAACTATCTCGTAGGTAAAGTCGAGAGTCCATCTAAATGTTAATTTATTTAAATTAATTGTCTCTCTCTAAGAGTACAGGTTTATTTTGCATCGGGGGTTTTTATGTAATATGCAAAGGAGGTCTGAATTTCAAAGTATATCACAGACACTTTTTATACACTCGCTTTCCTTACATTTCTAATCTAGGCGCCACAATCCTCAGAAAAGAAAGTAAAAACTTAATTTTCATAGTTTATTAAACGTCATTCTATAATTTATATATCTTTGACCATTTTTAGAAAATAGAAATTGGAAGATGACCAAACTACTTAGGCACTTAATTTTTCAAGATGCTAAATAAGTTTCCCAATTTTAATCTTTAAGTAGTTTTTTAGTAAAAATTATTGATAAGGTAGATTTAATTTGAAAAATTATATAGATAATGCAATAAAAATAATATGTATCTAATACAGTAAAACCTGTCTATGTTGACAACCGCCGGTTCAGTTCAAACCTGATCGAATGAAAACAGGTGATCAACTTCACAGGTTTTACTATACGTGCAAAAAATTAGAACAGCAACATTAATACAACAGTAATTCGGTTATTCGAAAATTCGGATAATTCGAAAATTTTTAGTACCTACATAATTTTTAGTAAATTAACAAATTGAAAATTAATTATTATTTAAAATTAAAAAGTAAAACATTTTGAAATGTTCTCTAATCTAATTTCTTTAAAAAGTTAAAGATCTTTGTTTGTTTGAGACTTGACGAGCGCTACCCTGCAGAACGATCTCGAAGACGTAGCATCATCATTAATTCCGCAGGGGAAGTTTCACCTTACTGTTCCAATAAGTCCAACATCAGCTCATCAAACATTTTACTAGCTTCGGAGTGATTTGGAGCTTTTTGCCTTTCATTATAATTATCGTTATCCGAATTGTCGGAATCTTCAATCTGATGGCTAGATGAACAAGCACCCACAATGTCGTCTTCAGATAAAATCTGGCATCCAGTGTCCTCGTCACTTTGTATCCCCACTCTCATTTTGTAATTTTTGGCTTATGACAAACTTCTCTTTTTTTATATAACACTCATTGAATTTTCATATCGCTGCGAAGATAACCTCTTAATCTTTTCGAAAATAAACATTTTGCTTGTATATTTTTAAAAACAACCGATTAAATCGATCACAATAGTGTTTTATATACGCTTCTTCGTATGTTTCTAATTGTTAAATTCTAGATTTTGTTGTTGGTAAATGTTTACTTAAAAAATGAACGGACATCGTTTTCAAAGTGTAACACACATGCAACGTTATTTTGTTATAAATTAATGCCAACATTTACTACCATCGTCACTTGATGCATTTCAAACATCTCCTTTGAACTGACTTGAGTTGGTTTTGAATGATACTTGAATGTGTATTATTTAAAAGCTCATCGGTTACCTACATTATTTTGTTATTTTCTGGCGTCTAACTAATTGTAAGAAGCAGTTCCAGATGTTCTCGTTTATTTAACACGAATATGTTACTCAAATATTCTTTTGTAATATAAGCACATTGTGGAATGTTGATTGAACATGTCATTGACATAATATCTTACAGCTCTAGATCGATAGGCAGATTAATTACGCTACTTGAATTTTCATTGTATATACGAGTACAAGTAATAAAATGTTTGTAACTAAAATCTATTAATTTATTGCCACGTTAATTGTTTGAATGAAACGTATATGTCGCCTCGTTTTTCTGGAAAAGCACTTCGCGCGGCTATAAAAAGCAAACTGGTCAAGAATATTGCAATAAACGTCCAAAACATAAATAAATACTTTCTATTAAAAAAAATTCACACTTGTAAACCGGTGTGCATAAACTCACTTACTAGTTTTCGTAGCAAAGGTTCTGACCTTCAAGAGGCGAAAAACGAATTAGCGAAACAGGTACGTGATTTTAAACATGACGTGTCTCTCTATCGTTTCCTTTTACAAGTTCCATAATGTCCTACAAGTGTAAAGATATTTAAACAATTGTACATGTATTCATATACGATTATTCAAAAGTTTACCACAAATTTCAATGTTTAAAGTTTAATTGGTAATTTACTTAATGTAAGTTTAATATAAAAATCTTTTTTCCTTTCAAAGAAATGACGCAATAAAGTCCAAGGTAAAAACATTATAGTTAACATATCCTGATATTTTTAGAAATTTAGTATGTAATAAAGTATTACTGGTTTTAATGAAAATCTTAACATTAAAAACGCCGTCTTGACTGAAGGTTGCAAATTCAGTTCTCGTAATTATAAACATTACATAAAATTATTGGCGGGTCATGGTTAAAAGTTGCAATTGAAAAGAATAAAACTTAAATAAAGAGCAGATAGGTTATCTACTTTATTAGATTTTAAATAAAGAGTATAAAATACTAGTAACGATTTTCAAAAACCACATGGAAGTTGGAAAAATTCAATTTAAAGTTTAGTTGCAGCATCACCTTTTGATTAAACAAGGCGTTTCATTATTTATAGTAAAGTAACCCAATTTTACGGTTGATAGTTTAGAAAGCAAATGGATTTACATTTTTAATGAACCTAAGCAAACTTGGGAGGAAAAGACATGAAACCTAGAAGTTGTAGATAAATAATGGTCTTTAATTAACCGGAAGAATATTCCGAGTATTAAAACTCAACTTTGAAGGGAACAAGAACATGAAAATAAATAGCCATGAAATTAAAGACATCAACACGAACTTTTTCTCTATGTTGTCATCTGTATTAAACTTTAACTGCTCTAGAAGCAAAACAAAAAATATGCCTAGTATTTATCACTGTTGTTTTTAATTTGAGGGGTTAAAAGATGACGTTGGAATTCTTGTTAAATATTCGTAAAAAAAAAACAAGGAGTCGAAAAGAAATTCTATAGGTACAGCAATAATCGGGCGATTTAAATCTTCAAGGTCGTTACGTAAGAATTAGAATTTAGAAGGTCAATTTGTGGTAGGTAGTTAATTTCAATTTATTAGTCATTGTTTTAATACAAAAGAAGTTGCAAAATCTCTATTGTAATAGAAACGTTATTCGTTGTTAGATTTGTGAAACTGAACGTAATTTCATTACTAAACATGAACTGTTATTTTCATTCATTAAATTAACAAGCTGTGAAATTTTCAAGAATTTTATATCAGATGAGCAGGTTTTTTTTAAATATGTAAAAATTCAAATAAGTTAAGGTGATCTTCTGTATCTTGGATTTTGATGAAAATAGATAAACATATCACACCGATAAACTGATATATATCGAAAACTAATGTGCAGATTCTAATGGAGTTTGCGTATTTGGAAAGCTAAATAGATATTTTTTGTCGATTTTTGATCTTAGGTTAAAAGACGTGATTCCACGGGGTGTACAGACAATTGTTCGAATGCAGTTGTTCGAAAAACAATTAAACTCGAATGGCGAATTTCTCGAATTACGCAGATATAATAGTGAACATTTTCTTCACACTTCGGGAGTGGAAATTAAGCTCTATTTGAGGTAAACATTCGTTTCGCCGGACACGTCCATTTTCAAAAGTGAGCGAAAGGGAGGAAAAGAAAGAGTTGAAAGAGAGTCAATGTTTCGCTATTATCTAGTACAGTCAAGTAAGTAAGTAAACCTAGGTTAGTGTAGGTGAGGTGAGGTGAGGTGAGTTGAGTTGAGTTGAGTTGAGTTTAGACTACTGCAGAAGATTAGTCAGTTAGTGTAGATGAAATAGATCAAAAAATATATGTTTGGTTATTAGTATAATATGGGAATTTGTGTTAAAACACAATATTTACCAATTTTTATTCTTTACGAAAACGTTCATCGTTATATCTACATAGTTCGAGAAATTTCCCATTCAAGCAACTTGCTTTGTAGGGTCATGCCTTTTAACCCAAAAAATCATCAAAAAGTGTCCTAAAGAAATTAGCTTTCAAAATTTGCAAACCCCATTAAAGTCTGCCCGTTCGTTTTCGAGATACCGGTTTTATCATTCGGCATTAATCATGTTTTTGAACATTTGAATTAGGCCTAATTAGTGTTACCTACAACATTTTATACTATAATAAGTTCACCTAAAAACGTACTATTTTTTATCAAAATTCATATAGAGAAGGTCGGCCTAATTTATTTAAATTTTTGCACATTTTAAAAAACCTACCCACATTATAAAGTTAGTTCTGGTTTTTTATGCTCTGAAATTGTCGAAACCAAATTTTGAAACAACCTTTCTATCACTGTTAATTCCACTCCCTAAATCCCTACCATTTAGGCAATTTAACTGCAAAAGAAATCTGAATTGGTGCATTATATGTATGTATGTACGGTCCATTGCATTGAGTTGATCCTTGCGTCATCAATTTATGAACTTAGTAACCACCGAGTATAAACATTCGTATCGTGATTAGGGGCGTGGTCCAGACAAAGATAAAAAACAATGGAATGTCTTTTTTAAGTAAAGACATACGTTCCACAAATAATTGCGTGCAATACAAAAAGAAGTCACGATAAACTGATGCGCGAATAAACCTACGTACAGTCTATCCAAACCTGTATGCAATCACGTCATCGATAAAAAACTACTAGATTGTTTATTTGTAATTCGGTTTAAAGTTTGGAAAATGACATATTCTATAGATGATTACTTGCGCACATATTAGATGGTATAAAGAAAGACTAAGATTTATTAGAACTGTCAAAATACGAGGTGACAACACTGTGTGAAACGTCATCATCTAGTAACCTTTCATTGATGTCGTGGTTGCATATAGGTTTGGACGAAGTATATATTACTGACACGTTATACCGTCACATTGATGTTTGCTGCACATGTGTGGTTTATTTACACATTTATTTATTTATTTATATTAATTTACTTGTAACTTTAAATTTACTCGTATAAACAATTTATATAATTTGCATATAATTTTCGTCATGTATTAAATTTTCTAAACTTTTCGTAAACATTATGTTGACAAATAGAATGTGACTGTTTTACGATTACAGTAAGTTGCATTTTGACTCGTTTTTTAATCCATCGCTTAAAAATAAGCGTGCATATACCGGGGCGCAGCGGGTCGCATTTCAGCGCAATCAAACCATGCTCGGGTGTATTTTAAATGAATCAATGCCGGAATCTCTATTGCGATTGGTTGTAGAATAATGCGATGAGATACGATGCGGCTCGGTCCACCCCGGCATAATGTACGCTTACCTTAAATTCGCTATGACGCAGGGGCAACTCTCTTGCAATAGACTGTACTCAAATTACTTGAACGTCCTGCCCGCTTTATTAAAAAAAAGTTAAAAAACATCGAGGTCGATATAATCCATCTACCTTTCGATTGATCCGCTTACTCGTTTGATCACCATTTCATTTCCCGGTTGATTTGTACCAAATGAGTGATCCACTTGTAGTGGAACATTCCGTTAAGTTACTCAAGTGATTTTTTTGCTACTTCAAATCAGTAGGTAAAACAGATCGAATGGTAGACGACTATAATTGATTGAAGTGCAACAACGTGTCTAATTATGCAAGCTTTATATTTAAAAGGGACCTTGGGTTGTGTCTAACCCCTACATGAATACAAAAAATACGTTTACATAAATATAACCCCATTTTTGTAAGAGTAAATGCAAGTCTAATGCACAATAGTAAAAAAAAATAAAACAGACGCCTACATTTTAATAATTCTATCACTATTTTCATTCTCACTCTGTTCACCTCGCGAAATAAAAAGTTGAGAATAATTTATTCAAATTTTTTTATCTGGAATAAATCCACCTTTAATGCACACGTACAACCCACCTACTTCGTAAATTTTCCCTTTCTTTTTTGAATCGTATCGCTTATAAAACATTCTACGCGATTCTTTCTGGTACGCACGCGGAGAATCTTTTTAATGTTGGGTTATTTATACTTAAGGTTCCTCTCAAAGGAATAAATCTTTCATAATCGCAAATCCGAATCTGAATGGAATAAAGCTATTTAATATTCTAAAGGTTGCTTATCAAAAAACCAGTAACAACAAGAGAATTAATAAAACCAGTAGATGTTTTCCATCAATAATGTATAAATCGAAATGAAATTGTTGAATATTAGCAAGTAATCGAATTTTTTTTTTAAATTAGGATTATTTAGGTGCAAAAAAAAACAAATCAGTTTAGACGTCAAGATTCCGAACCTATAAAAACTGCCATGCGTTTAAGGTTTTGTGAAGTTTCCACGATTAGATGCAAATTATTGAATACTAATTTATTAATATTATTTCCGTATTTACTACATTAATATAGAAATAGGTACACAGTTTAACTTTGATCAAAGTTTAAATTAGTATTGAGAAAATGGCTTTTTATGGTTTTAGTAATTACAATCACAAGCGTCCATGGTTACAGCGGGATTCGAACCCGCAGCCGTGAGTGCACTGGAGGGCTAGTCGAGTGACCAGTTCTCCAGGCCACCTCGCTCCCCAGAAAACGGCTTACATTAATGAACAACTTTGTTTCAACCAAGGAACCAAAGAGTGTTAAAAATAGTTTTATTTTCCAAATTGGATTTTTTCCTCCGAAAGGTAATTATCCAAGGGAGTAAATGACACTATCAACCAGTCTAACTTATGTTTATACTAAAATTAGTTAGTATTGACATTCACAAACGTCAACGGATTCGTGAGGATTCGAACCTGCGACTGCTAATTTACCTCACGGCCACTAACTCGCGTCGAGTTTTGGACCAGATGTAACAAATGAACATACCACAAGTAGATGACAGCTTAATAAAACTATTTTTTTCAATACATACACGATAAACATATTCGAGAAACAAATGTTTCTGCAGCCGCTAATTTTTCTTTTTGAAAGACGATCTTTTATGTTTTATCGTAATTATTAGTTTTTACAAATTCTCTAACGCCCAAATTGATATTCCCTACGATTACAAGAGTTAAATAAATATGGGCAGATTATAAAATAGGTAACCGCAAATATTTTTATTTATGCAATTAAAAACGAATATCTCCGCAACTAAAGTAACAAGAGCCGTTTAAAACGAGCGGTGTGAGAAATACCAACCACGTAATATTTCTAATCCCGCTGAATTATGATTACGGTTTACAGTCAAGTCGTAAACTTAGAACAGCAGGAAGTGCAAGAAAGTCACAACCACAAACTCCTCGTGGTACTTGGGAGTAAAAATGCTAAATCCTGATATGTAAATGTATACCAGAAATCTCCGGAAACTGCCCCTTTAAAACACGGATATGTAACAGCTGGTGAACACTTGAAACTAATTAGAAGCAAGTTCTATTGTTATTTATGAAGCAGTTAAGTTGTTGTTATAAATAACGGCCGAAATTAATGCACTTCAACTCCAAAAATATCCTACAATTTTTTTAAAGAGGCGAATATTTTTAAATCGACTAAAATATAAGAGAAATTTTGTTAAAACTTCCCCTACATAATATTGCTATAATAAATTCGTTGGGACATTTCGCTTAATTTTCGTCTTTTTTACATTAATTTCAAAAAATTTATAAACAAATTTTCATTAATTATAAAAAAAAGTTAAGGAAAGCAAACAAAACTGACGCGGATATGACGCCGTATACGTAAACCGGGAAGTGACCTCGAAAAATGATAAATATGAGGACTCCGCTTATCCTCGAAACCAAATAATTGCTAGTACACATCACGAGATAACAGAATCATCGACCGCACGCAACGAAGTAAAAAATTTAAGCAAACACGTCGTCGCAAGTATCTAAACGCACCGAGCAAGCGATATTATATAAATTAATAGCTAATATTTGGGTCGACGACCTTTATTTTAATTTCAAATAATGAGCAGTGGAATTTAAACATGGTTAATCAAATTTAGATACTAAATAAATAAAGGTTTTATAGGATAAACAAAAATATAAAACGACTGGCGCTTATGAAATTTCTTCAATACCATTTTTGGACGGTACTCAAAATTCATAGAACAGGTTTCTAATCTCAAATAGACAATTTACTTACGAATTGGCGCCCAGTATAGGTCCGGAAATTCCAAATAAATATCGGTCAGTTCTACATAGGTCTGTCTACGTCACAAAATTCTTACCTGCAACAAAAGAAAGGCAATTATGACATGAAAATCTATAACAGATAAGTAGATAGGTTACTAATAAACAGCCGAGTTCATTTATAATCATTAGAATTTAAATCTTCTTAAGGTGAAGGCTTCATAATTCAATCATAACGGGATTTAATTAAATCGTTAGTAGAAGTAAAACTATTAAAACGCAAGGAAGCCTTAGGGGCATTTTTGCTTTCGATTGTTTCTAGTTAGTAACCATATTTATTGTTAGTATAGGATTTTACCTTAAAACACAACACGTTTTAGGCACTATAAACGCTTACTTAAGTGAACAAAAAATATCGTTCAACCCCAAGGCAGGTAATTTATTAAATCGCCGGCGGCTCAGGTACCTAATAACTAGGCTATCTGAATCCGTTTAAGTTGAGAGTTAACAGGAATAACTGTAATGAAACTTTGCTACTTGATAAAGTCTAAAATAACTTTAAAGGCTTTCTTTTACGAGTTGTAAATTCTTTTAAGGTAATATAAAATTTTAAACGCAAAGTGATAAAAACACGTGTATAATCAACAAATTTATAATGGCATCGTTCCCGAGTTTTAATCATTTCATTTTAATTAATTACCGTCTAAGGAAGTAAGTAATTATATCTTAATTGAATTATTTTATGTCTGGTGTTAAAATTACAAATTTTGAGAAAATTTCTTCTTGTAGGTAACCAGTCGGGCCTTGCGGCCTCCGGCCGCCGCGTCCCTCCTTTGACTCGCTCCGCGAGTCTAAGAGTCGCTGCGCGACAATGGGTCGCTGCGCGACAATGGGTCGCTGCGCGACAATGGGTCGCTGCGCGACAATGGGTCGCTACGCGACAATAGGTCGCTGCGCGACAATGGGTCGCTGCGCGACAATGGGTCGCTGCGCGACAATGGGTCGCTACGCGACAATAGGTCGCTGCGCGACAATGGGTCGCTGCGCGACAATGGGTCGCTACGCGACAATGGGTCGCTACGCGACAATAGTCGCTGCGCGACAATGGTCGCTACGCGACGATGGGCCGCTGCGCGACGTTGGTTTCGCTAACCGAACTATTACGATTACCGGCGGTCGTTTTCAAAGTCGGTCGTCGCGAACCTACCCATCTTTTTTTTTCATCAAAGAAATCGCTATCGCTTTTAACGTTATCTAGTAGGACCTTGGCTTCGACAATAGCGAAGTGAACTTTTTGCGTCGGCCCTTTAGAATCTTACAAATTCTCGCAGCACACTTTCGGGTAACATCTAAATGCCCCACATATATATTTTGGTCACGTTTGGTAGATAAACAGCGACGTGGCAGATCATCTTGTGTTCGCCATTTTGAATTTGTGAAATTGCTTCGGCAACTTTTTAAGCATCGCTAATGAGACTGGTGAATCGATTTGAGACGAAATCGTTATCAAAGGGCGTTAACCCGGGAGGTTATTTTGTAGTTGCCTGCCTCTTAATGCGTCTACACTCTGTACTCGATAAACACCCCGTATATAGCAGTAAATCGTATTAAGCGTATTAATACATTTTTGTCAGCTTTATTCTAAAAGGTTCTACCAAAAACGAACAATCTTTTACCTTTCCCATAAAGACGAAGCAAAAAAAGCGTCGCGACACCTTTATTTACCGCACGGTAGTCTAAAAGGGATGTTAGCCTAACGTAAAAATTTAAATGCGTGTCTATTAAAACAATCGGTGAAACACGATGCATTGTTATTATAAGCAATGTTTGAAACGTTCGAAACGCATTTCGAACGAATTATAAACGACGTCGACGTCGCGACGCATACAAACTATACATTTTTGGATGGACCATTTCACGTACTACAAAAAAGGGCGTGACAATTGTATCTCCATTTTGCACCCCATTCGAGTTAAAAGGGCGTAAAATACGTAAATTTTACAATTTTTTAGATTGCGAGTCCCTGCGGGCAAAATAACACGACTTCCGCCACTGTTGTGGATGTTTTTTCATCCCTTTTCCGTCCCGGTCACTTTCCAGAAAATGCCATTCGTCCATCTCCTTTTTGAACGATTTTGGAAAAACGAAGCCCGAATCTGAAATCTACATCTCCCCTCGCAGTCCGTCGCACGTAATTCCTATGATCTGCCGTCGCGTGTTATCTTACAGGCTCTTATGGAAGTAAAATAATCGCCGTGCATATCAGCCCGTCGATTGTGGCGGAACGGCCAAAGTCGGAAATTTCGCGATATTTGCCGAAAATCGAAAAAGGGGCACTCTAGAACCTATCTACGGCGAAAATTTCCATCCCCGCAATTTTCCAACTACCCTAAAAAAATTCTGGAATTTTCGGCGCGACACGCACTTTTGCACATAAACGCGTTCATAAAAGACGCCCCGAGCGTCCCACGGACGCCGCCGCCGTCGCGATCTGTTTGAAAAAGTTACGGGAAGACGACGCCATAAGCGAAACAACCCTTAACCGACGCGTCCGAAAGATAAACAAAAAACTGGAAGTAATGTCAAAATCGTCGAATCTCCCTTTAACCGTTCGGAAGGCGACGCCGACGTCGAAGCGCCACAATTTATAAATCGACAGATGCAACCACTAACGGCCTACAAAAAAGGCCGTAACAATTTTATTTCCATCTCGCACCCCGTTCGAGTTATAGAGGTGCAAAATACAGAAACTTTAAGATTTTTTACATTTTGAGTCTCCGCGAGCAAAATAACGCGACCTCCGCCGCTGCCGTAGATGTTATTTCATCCTTTTGTCTTCCCGGACACTTTCCAGAAAACGCCATTCGTCCATCTCCTTTTTCGACGATTTTGGAAAAACGAAGCCCGAATCTGAAATCTATATCTCCCCTCGCAGTTCAACGCACGTATTATCTACCATCGCGTGTTATCTTATAGGCTCTTATGGAGCGAAAATAATCGCCGTGCATCAGCCCGTCGATTTTGGCGAAACGACCAAAGTCGGAAATTTCGCGATTTTTCGCCGGAAATCGAAGAAGGGGCACTCGAGAACCTCTTTGCGCCGCAAATTTCCACCCCCGCAATTTTGAAACTACCCTAAAAAATTCAGGAATTTTCGGCGCGTCCCGCAATTTTGCACATAGAAACGTTCATAATCGCCGCCCCGAGCGTCAACGGACGCCGCCGCCGTTGTGATCTGTTTGCAAAAGTTACGGGACGACGGCGCCATAAGCGAAACAACCCTTAACCGACGCGTCCGAAAGAAAAATAAAAAACTGGAAGTAAATGTCAAAATCGTCGAATCTCCCTTTAACCGTTCGGAAGGCGACGCCGACGTCGTAGCGCCACAATTTATAAATCGACAGATGCAACCACTAACGGCCTACAAAAAAGAACATTACGTTTTTATTTCCATCTCGCACCCCGTTCGAGTTACAGAGGCGTAAAGTGCAGAAACTTTACAATTTTTTACATTTCGAGTCCCCGCGGGCAAAATAACGCGACCTCCGCCACTGTCGTAGATATTTTTCCATCCCTTTATCGTCCCGAACACTTTCCAGAAAACGGCAGTCGTCCATCTCTTTCTTCAAAAATTTTAGAAAAACGAAGCCGAATCAGAAATCTACATCTCCCCTCGCAGTCCGACGCACGTAATTCCTATGATCTGCCGTCGCGTGTTATCTTACAGGCTCTTATAGAGCGAAAATAATCGCCGTGCATTAGCCCTTCGATTTTGGCGAAACGGAAAAAGTCGAAAATTTCGCGATTTTATGCCGGACAACGAAAAAAGGGCACTCGAGAACCTACTTACGCCGAAAATTTCCATAATCGCAATTTTCTAAATATCCTAAAAAAATTCTGGAATTTTCGGCGCGCACCCTTTTCGTCACAAAAACCGCTACAGTTGACGTCTAAAGCGTCGTACAAACATCATCGACGTCGCCATCTGTTCGTGAAAATCGCGGGAATACGATGTCCTAAACGAAAAGAACCTTTTGACCTTTATTTTAGATTT